>JAMKQA010000465.1:0-56533 GCA_024699735.1 Posidonia australis
GTCAATTATTCTGACTTCCTCCTAAGATGTTTGAATGTATGTGTTTAGTTCAGGATGTTTCTCCATGTCTCAACAAACTCACAACTCGATCCATCAAATGTGCCTTTGTGGCCTATTCAAGGACTAAAAGGGATTGTTAAAGGAAAACAAAGATATGAAACTGAAATCATCTTATTGATGGAGACTGAGTACATATATATATAGGGAGATAAAATACTACTCCTAATCAGACTTGGCTGTCATACCATATATAGTAATTAGAATATCTTAATAGGAAACAGATATCCATATAACTATTACATAATAGCCCATCTAACAATTCCAACACTCTTCCTCAAATTGGAGCATATAAATCTACTATACTCAGCTTGTTACAAAAAGACTTAAACTGACCTACAAGTACAGCCTTTGTAAACCACTGTCAGCTGAGTAAAGGAAGTAGTAAAAAGAGTAGTGATCAGTCCACCCATAACAGCATCTTACACGAAATGATAGTTTACTCGATGTACTTGGCTCTCTCGTAAAACACAAGATTATTAGCAATATAAATGACTGCTTGGTTGTCAAAAAACATAGGCATTGCTCCCTTAAGAGGAAAACCAAACTCAATCAAAAAAGATCTAATTCACATCATTTCACATGTTGTTTGTGCCATGACTATATACTCCGCCTCTACGTTTGAGCGAGATACGACATTTTGTTTCTTACTTCTCCATATAATCAAGTTACCTCCTACAAAGGTACAATACCCAGAGATTGACTTCATGTCTTCTCGATCACCTGCATATCCTAAGACTGAATAGCCAGAAACATCTAGATGACCATGACGACTGTATAGAAGACCTTAGCGAGGAACACTCTTCAGGTAGGACGGGATATATAAAAATGCCTTTCAGTGTACCTCCCTAGGCTGATGCATAAACTGACTAACCAAGCCAATTGCAAATGTGATATCTAGGTGTGTCACTGTAAGATATATCAACTTTCCAACCAGACGTCTATACCGTCCTACATCCCTAAGAGCCTCAGAAGACGTGTACCAAAAATCTAGGCTGAAGTCCATTGGAGAGCTAGATGGTTTGCAGTATCAAACGATTCAGGATCGAAAACTAAGAACACTAAATATTAATTATATGAATAACAAACTGATAGCAAACAGAGTCACGATGGAAACAGAAAATTAAAACATCATAGAACAAAACATATTTTTAATATTACAATAGGAACACACTTACAGAGCTTGTTTACAATCGCACACCACAATCAGAGCACACCTTACAGAGCACACACAAGAGGGATGACTTACACTACTCAAGTGTCGATGCGCTTCATACAACTCAACATTCGAATTTATAGAGATAGAGGGATAGGAAACGACAGCTTCATCAAAGATTCGTAATCTTGATAGTGGATTTGCGAATCCTTCTTTTTTTAATGGAGCCACATCTCTTCGTCTCTTTTCTTGAGTGGAATCATGTTTTATTCCCACTTTATGTCTCCTCAATTCTTTTCTCTTTTTCTAAAGAGAATCTTTAGTTACTTTACACATGTGTGGTCTTCTTTTTTCTATAAGTCCCATCAGGTGTTCATATTATGCAGTGCTTCATCATCAAAGAGATAATCCTCAATATCGAAGCAAACATCCTCATTGACATAAGGGTCCAAGAGATGTGAAGAGGATGAAGAGGATTGTTCAGTTTTGACTGGTGTCATGATTTTATTTAATTCTTCGAAAATCATTAGCTTCAATTGGGATTTTGAAGTTTCGGGATGACTTGATTGAAATTTTTGTGTCGGTTCTTGATTTAACTAACTGAATCTTTCTACAGAGGAGATTAAGGGCTTCGTAGGTTTTGTTAGGAAAGGAATTACCATTTTTTACTGAATACAAGTGAGATTGTATTCATCCCATCATTTTACATATATTCCTCTGTCCAGATAATATTCTGGAGCAGCAAGTATGGATATAATTCAATCCCATCTTAGAATCCATGGGACACCATATTTAGTAAATAGATTATATAAATCGAAGTCAGTTTAAACAAACCTTTTAAGCTGGTCTGTGAGAATTTCCTTATTTGAACCGAATTTTTTCCAAAACAATAGATAAAATCAATTTGGTTTATTTCTTTGATAGCTGAATCTTATAAATCATGAGTGTTTCATTTGGCTATTTTGAACGAGAAGAATCTTTTCCCAGGTATCTTGGTAATCCCAGTAATTATAATATTTTAGACCTAAGAAATTAAGGTTATAAAATTTTCGAAAATGATTGGGATTTTGTGTATTATCCCATTCTTCAAGAGGTATGACCTTTTCAATAGTGATTTTGGAGAAGGTGAATTCTTCTCTTGATCTTCCTCCTCTGTAATAAAAGAAAAGGTTAAGTTTCTTCCATGTTTAAACATTATAGACATAAAGACTTTTAAGATTGTAGAATCTGATGCTTCTGATAAAGATTATGGAGAGATATTAAAGCAAAAGGTTGAAGACAAAGAATAATTAGTTAGATATACGTCAAGAGTGTGGAATACAACTTAAGAAATTTATGCCACAATTAAAAAAGAAATGTTAGCCATTGTTCTTATTATAACAAAATTTCACGACGATTTATTAAATCAGAAATTTCTTTTGAGAATAGACTGTAAATCTACAAAAATATGTCTTAGAAAAGTATGTAAAAAACTTAGCATCTAAATAGATTTTCGTTAGATGGCAAATAATACTATCAATCTTTGATTTTGACATAAAAATTTTAAAAGGAGAAAATAATCATTTGTCCGACTTCTTATTTCGAGAATTTTTACAGGGAAATGGCTCCTAATATAAAGGGACAACTGCAAAAGGGAAAAGAACTATCTAGTGAAATAAAGACTGAAAATCAACACAACGTTCCACTATTAAAGATAAATGTTCACGAAGATGATAGAGAAAAGATGATAATCGATCATCAAGAAAAAAGTTCATATATGGAAAAATCTTTAATACATATTTTGATTCTTCAAGCCAAGGATCTTGATTCTGATCCCTATGACTTAGCAAATAAATATTTGCCAGAAATATATAATTACATACCTACTATGATGGGTAAAATTCCACAATATTACGAAAAAATTCTTCTTGAATCTAGTAGTGCTAAAATTCAACATAATTACAGAGGAGGAAGATCAAGAGAAGAATTCACCTTCTCCAAAATCACTATTGAAAAGGTCATACCTCTTGAAGAATGGGATAATACACAAAATCTCAATCATTTTCGAAAATTTTATAACTTTAATTTCTTAGGTCTAAAATATTATAATTACTAGGATTACCAAGATGCCTGGGAAAAGATTCTTCTCGTTCAAAATAGCCAAATGAAACACTCATGATTTATAAGATTCAGCTACCAAGGAAATAAACCAAATTGATTTTATCTATTGTTTTGGAAAAAATTCGGTCCAAATAAGGAAATTCTCACAGACCAGCTTAAAAGGTCTGTTCAAACTGACCTCGATTTATACAATCTATTTACTAAATATAGTGTCCCATGGATTCTAAGATGAGATTGAATTATATCCATACTTGCTGCTCCAGAATATTATCTGGACAGAGGAATATATGTAAAATGATGGGATGAATACAATCTCACTTGTATTCAGTAAAAAATGATAATTCCTTTCCTAACAAAACCTACTAAGCCCTTAATCTCCTCTTTAGAAAGATTCAGTTAGCTAAATCAAGAACCGACACAAAAATTTCAATCAAGTCATCCCGAAACTTCAAAATCCCAGTTGAAGCTAATGATTTTCGAAGAATTAAATAAAATCATGACACCAATCAAAACTGAACAATCCTCTTCATCCTCTTCACATCTCTCGGACCCTTATGTCAATGAGGATGTTTGCTTCGATATTGAGGATTATCTCTTTGATGATGAAGCAATGCATAATATGGACACCCGATGGGAGTTAAAGAAAAAAGAAGACCACACATGTGTAAAGCAACTAAAGATTCTCTTTAGAAAAAGAGAAAAGGATTGAAGAGACATAAAGTGGGAATAAAGCATGATTCCACTCAAGAAAACAGACGAAGAGATGTGGCTCCACTAAAAAAGAAGGATTCGCAAATCCACTATCAAGATTACGAATCCTTGATGATGCTATCATTTCCTATCCCTCTATCTCTATAAATTCGAATGTTGAATTGTATGGAGAGCATTGACACTTGAGTAGTGTAAGTCAGCCCTTTTGTGTGTGCTCTGGTTGTGATGTGCGATTGTAAACAAGCTCTGTAAGTGTGTTCTATTGTAATATTAAAAATATGTTTTGTTCTATAATCTTTTAATTTTCTGTTTCCTTCGTGACTCTGTTTGCTATCAGTTTGTTATTCATATAATTAATATTTAGTGTTCTTAGTTTTCAATCTTGAATCGCCTTGTATCAGACAAGACCATTCCAAGCATGCCTGCTTCCTCTAACAAATCGAGCACATACTTTCTTTGAGACAAGATCATTCCATCCTTAACAAAAGTAATCTCTATCTCTAGGAAGTATCTAGGTCTGTCCAGGTTTTTTGTTACGAAGTATTTCTTTAAAAAAGCCCTACTCTCATCAACACCAACTCTATTACTACTAGTGATTAAAATATCGTCTACATAAATCGTCAAAATAACAGTCTGTGAAACACTACCTAATAAATATCGAGTGATCAGAATTGCACATTTGAAAACCAATTTGCATCACAACTTTACTAAATTTGTTGAATCATGCACAAGGACTCTGCTTGAGGCCATAAATGACTTTTTTGAGCTTGCATACACGTCTCCCTATGAGCAACATACTCAAAAGATTACTCCATAAAAACTTCTTCGAACATATCACCACAAAGAAATGCGTTTTTGACATCCAACTGGTACATTGGCCATTATTGATTGACTGTAACTAAAAACAGAATGCAGATAGAGTTTAATCGAGCAACAGGAGAAAACATTTCAAAATAGTTGACTCCATATGTCAGTGTGAAACCGCGTGCCACAAGACGAACCTTATACTGATCAATAGTGCCATCAGTATTGTATTTAACAGAGAATACCCAGCAACAGCTGACAATCTCGACATCTACTAGTGGAGTGACAAGGTCCCATGTCCCACGAGACTGTAAGTCAAACATTTCTTCATTCATGGCCATCTTCCATTCAAGTATTTGAGACGCTTCCTAATAATTTTTGGGTATAAAAATAGATGACAAAGACAAAACAAAGTTCCAATACATAGGATGTAGGTGATCATAGATGACAAAATGAGAAAGCGGATGTGCAGTACCACGTGTACCTTTCCAGAGGACAATAGGAAGGTTAAGCTTAGAGAGGATATCAGGCGTAGGATTGGGGCCAAGAGAGGTTGGACCAGCTTCATTGGTGAAGGATTGATCGATTCCTTGAGTCAATAGTTATTCCTTATGTCGTGGTCGCCACGAATAAACCTATAAAAGAGGATCAGTAGGAGGTGCTGGTGCAAGTTGTGGAACAGACTCTTAATAGGAACACTTACTGGAATAGGAAGAGAAGAGAAAGTTGGAGAGGAAGAGAAAGGAGTATCCTCAAAAAAGGTAACATCCGTAGAAACAAGGTACTTCCAACTCACTGGGTCATAGCAGCGATAATCCTTTTGAGTACGAGAATATCCAACAAACATGCAACGAGTAGATCTTAGAGAGAGTTTGTCCATGTAGAGTTCTGGGCGGAAAAGAAAAAGAGATTATTCTATTAGAGAGAGAGCATTACCTATTTATAAAGGTCTAAAGAATACCCCTAAATGGATATTCCTAAACTGATATCCAATAACCCGTAAAGCTATATAAACTATAAAATTAATAACATTAATACTCCTCCTCAAACTAGAGCATAATTATCAAATAAGCCCAACTTGGTACACAAAGACATAAATGACCTACTACTCAAACCCTTAGTAAATATATCAGCAAGTTGCTCATAAGAATGAGTATGTGGGGTGGAAATCACCCCCTTCAACACCATATCTCGAACATAATGGTAGTCGATCTCAATATGTTTGATCCTCTCGTGAAATGTGGGATTGTTAGCAATGAAAATTGCTGCTTGATTGTCACAGAACATTAACATTGGGACCTCAGGTGACAAGTTGATCCCAAATAGAAGAGATCTAACCTACACCATCTCGCATGCAGTCTGAGCCATAGCTTTGTACTCAGCCTCAGCACTAGAACGTGACACCACGTTCTGCTTCTTGCTCCTCCATGTAACAAGATTGCCCCCCACATAAGTATAGAAACGAGAGGTGGACTTCCTATCTCCACGATCCCCTGCATAGCCCGAATCTGAGTATACCACAACATTAATATGACCATTCTTTCTATAGATCAGACCTCTGCCTGGAGAGCCCTTTACATAAGAACTCGTAAAACTCCTACCCAATGTACCTTCCTCGGCTCATGCATAAACTGACTCAACAAGCTAACCACATAAGAAATATCTGGCCGAGTAACTGTAAAGTAGATAAGCTTGCCAATGAGTCTCCTATACTGGCCTAAATCATCCAGCAGCTCAGAATCAACATCCCACAGTGGTGGTGACTGCTCAATAAGTGTACCCTCTGGTTTGCACCCTAGCTGTCATGTTTCCTGGAGAAGATCAAGAGCATACTTCCTCTGAGACAACACCATTTTGTCCTTTGCATATACAAACTCAATGCCAAGGAAATACCTTGGTTTCCTTAGATCCTTGATAGCAAAGTGAGTAGCCAGGAAACTCTTCACCTCTTTGATGCCTTCACAATCATTACCAGTCACCAAGATGTCATCTACATAGACCACCAAGAGTACACACCCCTGCTCAGATCTCCTGTAGAAAACAGAATGATCCACAGCACATTCTTTGAATCCAACCTTCAGTGTTACTTGACATAATTTCTCAAACCATGCCCTAAGACTCTGCTTAAGGCCATAGATTGCCTTTTTGAGCTTGCAGACTTTGTTCTTCCTCTGAGCAATATACCCTAGAGGTTGCTCCATAAGGACAGTCTCTGTAAGATCACCATATAAAAAGGCGTTTTTGACATCAAGTTGACATAACTCCCAAGAATGGTTGATTGCCACAGAAAGAACAGTCCTGATAGAATTGAGACGAACAACAGGGGAGAAGGTCTGATCATAGTTAACGCCATAAGTCTATGTGAACCCTCTAGCAACCAGTCTTGCTTTGTATCTGTCAACCGTGCCATCTGCTTTGTATTTGATAGTGTAGATCCAGTGACAGGTGATTATGTGAGCCCCCACAGGTCGAGTCACTAATTCCCAAGTGCCACCGGCTGGCAGTGCAACCACCTCTTCATCCATTATTGTCTTCCAATGTGGAAGTAAAAGTACATCCTAGTGATTCCTGAGAATAGACTCAGTACAAAGAGACAAGGCAAAGGCACGGAATTGTGGATGTAAAGAATCATAGATAACAAAACTTGATATAAGATGAGCTGTAGAGGAACGACTACCTTTCATTAATGCAATTGGCAAATGGATATCACTTGGGGATGGATCTGCATCAGAAGATGAGGATGGCTCTGCCGTTGGTGGAGCTGGTTGTCTCTAGCTGCGCTGATATACCTTCAAGGGTGAGGGAGGTGATGTTGGAACCAAAGGAACAATAATTGGTATAGAGACAGACTCAACAACTGGTTCCCTCTCAACACAAGAATCACCATAGTATGCCAAAGATTCAAAGAAGGTAACATCAGCTGACACAAAATACCTACCCGATGATGGATGGAAACAACAATAACCCCGCTAAGTTCTTGAGTAACCCACAAAGACACACTTAATAGCCCTTGGAGACAATTTATCCAGTCTAAAGGAAAGATCCTGAACAAAGGCAACACAACCAAACACACCGATGAGGTAAAGAAAACAAAGGAACATCCTTGTGAAGACGTCGAAACGGAATCTCACTGCCTAGAGGAGTAGAGGGCATTCTATTGATAAGATAAGTGACAGTGAGAACAGCATTAGACCACAGGTGTTTTGGGACTTTCATATGAAACATGAGTGTAAAAGTGACATCTAGGATATGTCAGTGTTTCCTTTCTACTACCCCATTCAGTTGGGATATATGAGGACACGTGGTTTGATATAAAATGCCAAGGGAAGCACAATATGATTCAACTTTGGTTTGCACAAATTCCAATACATTATCAGTTTGCAAACATTTTAGAATAACACCAAATTGATTGTTTACTTCAGAAATGAAAGTTTTGAGTACATCAAAAAAATGACTCCCGTCCTTTAAAAGATATACCCAAAATACCCTAGAGAAGTCATCAATAAAAGTAATGTAATACCTATGACCAGACATACACGAGACTCTGGAAGGACTCCAGATGTCACAATGAACTAACTCAAGCAATACAGAACTAGACGTAAGATGCATATGCCTAAAAGAAACACGATGGTGCTTTCCCAACTGACATGACTCACATTCAAACTGAGGAACTATTACCCATGGTAAAGCTTGTTGAAGTTTCCTGTGAGAGGGATGACCCAACCAGTAGTGCCAAAGAGAAGACGACTCTTGGGTGGACGCAATAGAGGCTAACCCTTGAGGTATCTCATCACTGACCAGGAGGTACACACAATTTCCAAGCTCACGGCCCAAATCAATCCTCTTTCCCGTCCGTAAATCCTAAAAAGTGCAGTGAAAAGGGAAATAGGTTACACAACAGCACAATTGTTTAATGATGACACTGATGGAAAGTAAATTTACAGGAAATCAGATACGTATAAGACTCTATCAAGAGAAATCTGGGAAGAGACTTGCACCACCCTTTCATCAGACACAGAAGACGACCTACCATCAGCAATAACCACAGACCTAATATCAAATAACTGGGAAAGACGGGTAAAAAGGATATTTGTACTGACATATGTGATGAGGCACCAGAATCTATTATCCAGGATGGGTTCTTGGAAGCCAAGAGAGCATTAGTACCTGTGGAAGCGGAGTAAGAGGCTGTAGCAGTAGAATCAGTGACCTGTAGTTGTAGGAATCGGACATAATCAGCCTGAGAAATGGTAACTATCTGCTCCTCACTAGTGGAAGTGGTTGGAGTCGACTCGATGGTGACATGTGCAGATGACGAAAAAGGTGGCCATCCATGTAAATCTCAACATTTCTCAATGCGATGTCCCGTCCTGCCACAGTGAGTACACTTCGGGCAACCACTACCATCAAAATGACCACGACCACCTCGAGAGTCACCACAACTATGTCCCCTAGTGGCAGCCATAGTAGAAGGATGTGTCGCTGTAGAGACCCGCAGAATCTTGTCAAATATCGTGCAAAGATCTAGAAGCGTATCAGCCGCTAACACGTGACCTCTAACCTATGAACTGAGGTCAGGATTTAGAGCAGTGAGGAAAACTACAACTGCCAACTCCTCCTGATACCGAAGTAGACGAGTAAGATCAGCAGTCAAGGGCTGGTGAATCTCTAACTCCTCAAGAAGGACACGTAAGGTAGTAAATAAGTCCTGAACTGATCGATCCCCCTGTCTCAAGATGAACAACTGCTCATATATCTCACAGACCCGAGATATATTCTTTTCATGCCCATATGTCAGACGAAGACTGTCCTAGATGTTTTTGGTTGGCCGTAAAGACAGAACACCTCGTGCAACTGCAGGTTCTATACTATTTGCCATCTAAGTAATAACCGCCGCATCATCAGCCAATCAATCATCATAAGCATCAAGACTTCTCATCCAGAGGTGGATGAATAAGATGTTTTAATTTTTTATGAACCAAACAGAAGGTCTCAAAACTCTGGGACCAAGAAATATAATTAGGGCCTAACAATTTCTCTAAGGTAGCACTCAGAACCTTCACAAACATATCACGGGAGGCCATATGGACCAAACGACTAGAGGTACAATCCAAATAATTGCTAAAAATAACCAGGAGTGAACCGGACTACTCACCAAACGGGTTGGATGTGACGTATCCATCCACAACTACGACTGGAAGTGTTGTAGAGGCCTAGATCATGGCCACACGTTGCAAACGACAAGACGGGAAGGGCGGGACTACCCTTACACACATGGAGGAAGGATGTTAGGGCATCACCGGCAGAAGAAACGACGTTGGTGACCCCTGGAAGAGCCAGACTGGCCGATACAGAGGAGGCAGACGGCCGACGACGGACATAGAAGGCCAGAACAGGCTCGCCGACGACGGAAAGAGGTCAGAAGGGGTGGAGGAAGGCTCGCCTACGACAGAGGAGGCTTCCTGTGGCAGAGGCCGAAGCAGCTGTGGCCTGTGTGTGTAGGACGACCAGCGGCGACGGGAAGACAAGGCCAGTGCAGGCCTGCCGGTGGCTACTTCAGGCGGAAGAGGGTGGATGAGGGAGCGTCGGAGGGTGGGGAAGCCGTTTATGGTAGTGGCAGGGACAGACAGCTGGCGAGTCGCCGACGGCAGGGAGATTTCCGACCGGCGGCATTGTAGCGGCACTGTAGATCTAGAGTTTTTTTTTTTTTTGGTAACCTAAACTCTAGATTCCATGTAGAGTTTTGTGTGGAAAAGAAAGAGAAATAATTCTATTAGAGAAAGCGTTACATATTTATAGAGGTCTAAAGAATATCCCTAAATGGATATTCCTAAACGGATATCCAATAACCCACTAAGCTATATAATCTATAGAATTAATAACTCTAATAGTCCAAATTCGAGCGAGTAACCTGGACAAAACACACACACCCAAAAACCTTTAGAGGAAAAGAGAAAAGAGACTTCCAGGGAAATACAAGAGAATGAGGAATGCACCCATGAACAGAGGAAAACATGCGATTTATGATATGACATGCAGTAATAACTGCATCAGCCCATAACTACTGAGGAACTTTCATTTGAACCATGAGTGTTCTAGTAACATCCAACAAATGACGGTATTTACGTTCAGCCACACCATTCTGTTGAGATGTCCTAGGACACGAAGTTTGATGGATAATCCCCTAGCCTCCACACATAAGAAACACATCATGCTAAACATATTCAAGAACATTATCAGTACGAAACACACGCAATTGTTTAGAGAACTGGGTTTTTATTTCGTTGAAAAAAATTTTGATAACATTGAACACTTAAGTGCGATCCTTTAGAAAATAAACCCAAGTCATTCTAGAAAAATCATTAATAAAGACAATAAAATACCGAAAGCCCTAAACAAACTTAATACGACATGATCCTCACACATCAGAGTGAACTAATTCGATGGGAGCACAACTATATTTTTCCTGACGTGTAGGATATAAGGATCCTCGATGCTTCCCAAGTTGACAAGACTCACACTGAAAATTATTGACAGACACAGATACTGGTAAAAGACTTTTTAATTTTTCTAATAGAGGATGACCAAGACGGCAATACCACAAAAAAGAAGACTCAACTGTGAGCGTAGTATAATCAGAGGTAGGAGGCGACGTGCGACCACTAAGACAATATAAACCATTTCGCTCAGGTCCCTAACCAATCCATTTCCTAGTCCGCAGGTCTTGTATAAAAAGATAAATGGGAAAAAAGGTTACTTCATAGTTATGGATTTTGGTAAGTTGGCTAATCGAAAGTAAGTTAACAAGAAAATTGAGTACATAAATAACATCATGTATAGTAAGATTATTGGGTAGAAGCGCATTTCCTTGTCCGTGGACAGGTGAACGTGCCTTATTAGCAACTATAACAGAAGGTATAGAAACAAAAGTGATCATGGAAGAAAAAGGAAAACGAGTACCGGACATAAACTTTGACACACCTGAATCAACCACCCAATCGACATCAAAAGTCGTGAATAATGCTGACGTACCAGATAGAGTAACGTGTGTAGCAGTAACCGTCTTAGCAACTGGAGTAGTTTGGGACTGAAGGAAGCAAAGCATACTCTGCCTGAGAAATTGTCACAGCATCATCGAAACTAGAGGGAGGCACAAAGTTGTCTTCTGTAATACTATTTACTCAATCTAGTTTACCAACTTCACCCAACGACGATCTGAGGAGTGATTTGTGTGGCCACATTGTTCACACATCAGATTACCCCATCGGCCACCACGTCTCCCTCCTAAATCACAACCCCGTCCACAGCCTCTTCCACGACCAGAGACAACTAAGGCAGACTGATCACTGTGTACCGTATGAGTCCCAGTAGAAACCCACAAAATGCGAGAGAAGGTAGATGTCAAGGATGCAACAAAATCACCACCAAGAATGTGACCATGCACCAAAGAGGCAAGCTCAGGACGAAGAGCCGATAAAAACTTTGCAACTGCAAGCTCTTCTCAATACTGACGCATAATGTGAACATCAGGAACCAGAGGTCGAAGGATTTCAAGTTCATCAAAAAGAACCCGAATAGAAGTATATAAGTCCTGAACAGACTGGTTGCCTTGCTATAGGGAGAAGAACTAGTCATATATTTCAACAACCCAAGCAATATTCTTCTCTTAAACATAAATGGCCATCAAAGTATCCCGGATGGTCTTCGCAATAGGAAGCATGACCACACCACGAGAGATCTAAGGTTCCATACTATTCAACAACCAATGATGACACTATAATTAGAAACCAACCAGCCATCGTACTCCACAGATTTAAAATCAACTGGGCCATGAGTAATATGCTTGATTTTTTTATGAACACTTAGAAAAACCTGAATAGACTTTACCCATATGAGATAATTTTTGCCATCAAGTTTGACAGATATACCACTAAAAGTACGCAGCATAGCATCACCAGAACCAAAAATCAGGGAAGAGGCCATAAGCACGAAGTACGTAGAAAAAGGGAAAATAACAGTAAAAAGGCAGCAAAATATCACATAAAAGAAGACTACAATAATAACAAAGAGAAGAGACAACCTAGCAAACCATCCCTAATCGGTGACGAAGGCTGTTCACATCACCAGGGGGTATAAGAAGCCCGTCGATGAAGAAGAGGGAGAGACCAACACATGAAAGAGGCTGGAGCAGGTGCTTAACGGCTAGCCTCGCACTTCCGACGGTTGGAGAGACCAACGAAGCCAGCTATGCAAGCAAAAAAGGCCGACGAAGGCGAGCATAGGTCCTAGAGTGCCGTTTGAACCTATCAGGTGGCCTGATGAGGGTAGAGGAGCCCCACGGAAGAGGGATCGGGACCGAAAGAACCCCACAAAGGAGAAGAAGGGGCCGAAGGAGGCCTGCAGAGGAGGGGAAGAGGCCGAAGGAGCCATGCGGAGAGGGTGCAAGTGTCGAAGGAGTCGTGCAAAGAGAGAGCAAGTGCCGGCAATGCTGCTAGGCAGCAGACGTAGGGCCTAGGAAGGCCAACGATGGTAGGGGAGAGGCCGGAAGTGGCCGACGGCAGGAAAAAGGTGGGGTGTGGCGGAAAAGAGAACTAAGGTTAGGATTTTTTTTTCCTTTGAAGGAGAAAACCTAGTGTTTTAATACCATGTTAGAGGAAAACATCTTATTGATGGAAACTGAATACATATATATAGGGAGATAAAATCTTACTCCTAATCAGACCTGACTGTCATACTATATATGGTAATTGAAATATCCTATTAGGAAACCGATATCCATATAACCATTACATAATAGCCCATCTAACAATTCTAACAGGGATATTGTTGTTACAATCATGGTTCTAAATGTCGATTTCGTGTGGGTTTTCGAAAAGTTGAAAAATATACACATGTCGAGGAAATATTGGTATGTCGTAATCATGTCAGTGAAAACATGGTAAAAAAAAATTACATTTATTCAAAAAACTTCCATTTCGATATCGTATCGGAGTCATG
This sequence comes from Posidonia australis, assembly GCA_024699735.1. NCBI lineage: Eukaryota > Viridiplantae > Streptophyta > Magnoliopsida > Alismatales > Posidoniaceae > Posidonia > Posidonia australis. Next base: position 13,826 of record JAMKQA010000465.1, read on the forward strand.
TCGGTAAATTGAAAATAAGACATGTGTCGGAAAAATTTTGGTGACACGCGTAGACATTTGGTACCATAGTTACAATCCTATCACTAAGCAACTCTTCACATCAACTGATGTTACCTTCTTCGAAAACACTCCTTATTTTAGTGCCTCTTCCCCTCAAGAGAGAAACTGCCTGTTACTCTTCCTACTCCAGTTGAGCTGCCTAACTCTATAACTCCACCTGTTAATGGTGTTCCTCCTACTCATCCTTCGTAAGTGTATTGGACTCCACCGCTACAACAAACAGCCTCTTACCATGTCTATAAGTCCAGGCCTCATCGATCTTAACTTTCCTATTGCCTTGTGATAAGGTAAAAGGTATACCATTGCTTATCTTATTTCCAATTTTATTTCTTAACACCAATTACACCGACAACTTCTTCATTTTACCCTTTCTATTTCATAATAGTCTATTCCTAGGAACTATCTTGAAGCTCTGCAGGTTTCTCAATGAAAGGCGGCTATGGATAATGAAAAAGACGCCCTAATTTCTTAAGATACTTGATCTTTGGTGGATAGACCGTTCGATGCTACCGTAGTTGATTGTAGATGGGTTTTACCATCAAATACAAGGCTAATAGCGTTGTTGATAGATACAAAGCACGATTAGTTGCCAATGGTTTTACTCAAACATATGGTATCGACTATGACGCAACCTTTTCTCCTGTGACTCAAATGAATTATATCAAGGCGATCAATCTCAATTGAGAACTCCATCAATTTAATGTCAAAAATGCTTTCTTATATGATAATCTGACTATACAGGTACTTAGGAGACAACCTTTAAGATATATTGCTTAGGAAAATAATAAAGTATCTCAACTGAAGAAGACAATATAAGGTTCCAAACAAAACCTTAGAACTTAGTTCGAGAAATTCAACAGTATCCTCGCCAAAATAAGGTTCAAACAATGTGTTATAGAACATTTTGCGATCGTTAGACAGCACACCAGTGGTAGTGTCATCCTTGCAATTTATGTGGATGATATTGTTGTAATAGCAGCAATTTGACAAGCATCTTGGAGACTAAAGAATATCTCAAGAACATTTTTGTGCTCAAACATATGAGAAAACCCAAGTACTTTTTTAGGATTGAATTTGCATATGGCATAAACAGGATTCTACTGTCTCAAAGAAAGTACGCCTTAAATCTTTTTCAGGAGACAAGACTTCTTCGATGCAAACATGAAAAAATCCCAATTGATTCAGTGCCAGACTTTTGGGATGAATCAGTGGAAGTCTTTAAGGATGTTAAACAGTACGAACGGGTGATAAGAAACTTAACTACCTACCTATCACTCGTCGTGATATCATTTATACTCTTTTTAGTCACAGATTATTCACTAGAAATGGACCTTATGAGTGCTGGCTTATGTTAAAGGCGCACCTAGAAAACGTAATAGAAAGTCAATGTCTACATTCTACACCTATGTAGGAGAAAACTTAGTCACATAAAGAAGCAAAAAACAAAATATGGTATCAAAATCAAGTGCAAAAGCTTAGTACTGATGTGGGTTAAGTTCCTTTTGACTAAGCTGAATTCTCCAATGAAGTTTCAATGGAAATGTACTGCAATAATCAAGAAACAATCTTCATAGCAAATAATCTAACTTTCCATGAAAAAATCAAGCATATAAAAGTTGATTGTTACTATGTGAAAGAAGAAATGATGAACGGACTTGTCTCCACTCTGTATACGCCTTCATCAAAATAACTAACAGATATCTTTACTAAGGTATTATCATTGAGTACATTTGAAGAACTTTGTAACAAACTAGGCATGATAAATATATCTACTCTAGCTTCAGAGGAAGAGTTAAAGTTAATAGATCCATATATGAATCCATAGGTTATTCGTTTATTTAGTTCCTTGTAGGTTAAGTATAAGTTCTCCTATGTATAGCATATAACAGAAACAAATGCATAAGTTCTATATTTAGTTCCTTTATTTATATGGATCTATAGAATATAACACATAGTTCTCTTTCTAGTTAACAGATACAAATGCACTAAGCTTGCAAATCATTAGTTGAGATGGAATATAGTTGCAGGAAGTAGCATGCTTTTCTAAAACAGCTATCTTGTTATTATGCAATCTCTAGCTCACCTGTTTCCATGGCAGTATATTACACAAGGAAGAGCATTTCCTTCTGGGAAATGACGAGGTAAATAATGACTGCACTGGAGTACAAGTCCTCGACCATTTTTCACCTGCAAAATGTTACAAAGAAGTGTATGATTTATCAAGCCAAGTATGGAGTATAACATTTGCAAAACTGAATCTTGTATTTTTGGAAATATGCATTGATTAGAAATAGAACACAGAGAGCTGATAGATGAGCTCAAGATATGCTGTCTCTGAGAATTCCTAAGTGTATTACAATATAATAATGACTAATGACTGCAACACATCATAGAATTTTGTCTTTTAAGAACGTTGAGAATAATAGATATTTTTGACATTTAGAAAATCCATAAATCACTGACAAACCTGAGTTGGCAAACAATTCTATGAGCATACTGTCATTGTTAGACTAATCAAATACAACCATCACATTAACTTTCAAACAATATATATACCATTGCATTAGAGTGAGCATACATGTATTGTTGCAATACCATTTAGATTTCAATATGTATAGCAATACCTTTTACAAAACAGATGAAATAAGTACTGTTTCATTAATATAGTTAGTCTATTCTGTAGTACTGTATGTGAAGTAAATATGTTTACCAAGTATGAAGAACAATTGATTTGGTGTGGTAGTCGAAATTAGATAAGATAATGTTGGAGCCAGTAACAAGCCTTGAGTTCAAGTCCACCAAATGAAGGTGGTAGGTGAGTGCCAAGCGTATGCGGGTGTTAGTTGTCTAAGATTTATGCATGTCTGTAAGCTGTTAGGTATAATTTAGAATCTTGTAGTGCACTGAAGGAGATGGTACAAATTTTCTAGATGCAATAAAATGCAAGACATGTTAAGCATGTTACACATATAGAACAACGCATGGTTTGGATGATGGAATACAAAATAAGAAACAACTGCAGGAAACAAGATAGATAAGTCGATTCTCGATAAAAGCACCTATGTTCTGTTGGAGGAAGCTATAATTCGAACTTCAAGGAGAAGGCGAGATGCAAATTCAACACTTGGAGAACTATATGGTGGGTGAAGACGCCACTCAAGGTTAAAAAGTTCATGAGGTTGCAGGCTCACCTATGCCTTCCAACCAAAGACCACAGATGCACAGTACCTGAACCATCTCTTTGTGAACTGCATGTGGAGCAGGCAAATTTGGAGGCATGAAGCTGCAAAAACTGGTGATGGTTTCCCTTTTTATACTCTAGGGGCTTCGAGTCATTTTAGAAATGCTGCTTTCTCTAAAAACTAAAAACACTTCTTTAAGGGTGACAACACAGTTTCATCTTCCACACTTTCTGTTGGAACATCACTGTAACGCTAGAATCTTCAAGGAAGAGAAGGGGGCACTGGAAGACATGGTCTTTAAGGCATTGGAATTTGCAAAATTTTGGAGTATGGTTGCCTTTGGAAAGCTGCTGGGCATGCTTTAATTGTCTCTTAATTCTGCCCTTTATTGTGCATGTTTATTTCCTTTTATCTTTTATTTTCTAGTAGTTTCTTCCTAATGGTAGACTTTATCTTTATTTTGAATGAGTACTTAATATGGATATCATCTTAGCCCTTTCTCAAAAAAAAGGGCCTACTCTCAATAATTAATCAATTGTTCTATTCTAGAAACAAGGTTAAATAAAGATAATAAAATAACAATAATAATAAGGAATAAGAAACCTATCTTAGTCCAATGCACACTAGGTATATATAAAATAGAGAGAAAAATAAAGAGAAAATTTATTATCTAAGGGTACATATTACATATTTATAGAGTTGGATAGACAGATATCCAATTACCTTAATACAAGATAGACCATATACCCTCTTAACATTATTTAACTCTTAACACTCCCCCTCAAGCTCGAACATATATATTGATCATGCCTAGTTTGGTACAAAGAGACTCATATGGTCTTAAATTCAACCCTTTAGTGAAGATATTTGCAAATTGATCAGAGGACTTCCTATAAGGAGTAAAGATTATCTTTTGCATCACTATATCTCGAATGTAATGACAATCCACTTCAATATGCTTTGTGCGTTCATGAAAGATTGAATTATTAGTAATATGAGTAATTGCCTGATTATCATAATACATTTTCATAGACACATCAATAGAGAAGCCTAACTCTGTTAGAAAGGAGCGGAGCCACATCATTTCACAAACAATCCGTGCCATAGATCGATATTCGACCTTAACACTGGATTTAGAAACAACACTCTACCGCTTACTACGCTATGTAACAAAATTTCTTTCAACATATGTACAGTATCCAGAAGTAAACTTCCTATCTCTATTATCTTCTACGTAACCCGAGTCTGAATACACTTCTACATGTAGATGACTGTTCTTTCTATAAAACAATCCTTGAACAGGAGTTTTCTTGATATAAGGCAATACTCATAAAGCCCCCAATCAGTGTACTATTCTTGGCTCCTGTATAAATTGATTGAGCACTCCAACAGTGTATGCAATATCTAAGCGTGTAACAGTCAGATAAATAAGCTTCCCAATCAGTCACCTGTACTTGCTAGTGTCCTCTAATAGAGACAACGAGCTATCCCAAAGATTCAGACTCTAATCAAATGTGGTTTGCACCCTAGCAATCCTATCTCCTGTAAAAGGTTTAACGTATGTTTCCTCTGAAACAACACCCATCTATCCTTGGTATAAGCAAATTCGATACCCAAGAAATACTTGAGTCTGCCCATGTCTTTAGTAATAAAGTGTGCCTACAAGTAACTTTTTTTCCTTTGAATGCTTGTAATATCACTACCAATGAACAAAATAACATCCACATACATTGCAAGAATCACACATCCACTTTCTATGCATCTGTAGAAGACAGAGTGATCGACAGCACATCATCAAAAACCACAATCCACAATAATCTTGCTGAATTTCTCGAATCAAACACGTGGACTCTGCTTAAGACCATATATTACTTTCCTGAGTAGACAAACCTGATCCTCCCCCTGAGCAACATATCCAGAAGGTTGCTTCATATACTTCTATTCTATAAAATCACCATATAAGAAAGCATTCTTGACATCTAACTGACTAAACTCCAAGAAATAATTCACTACAATCGAAAGAATGACCCTTATGGAATTCCACCTCGCCACTGGAGAAAAAATCTCAACATATTCCACACCATATTCTTGTGTAAATCCACATGCTACTAGGCGTACTTTGTATTTGTCAACCTCACCACCAAACTTATATTTGATAGTAAACACCTACTTGCATGTAACTACAATTATATCTGTCAGTCTAGAGACCAAGTCCCAAGTACCTCGAGACACTAAAGCCTGCATCTCCTCATCCATAGCTGCTTTCCACTGTAGTAATAATTTAACCTCTTGATAGTTCATAGAAAGTGATTCAAGAGCAATGGACAAGACAAAGATAAGATAGGCAGGGCGAAATCTATCATAGCTAGCAAAATGTGAAATAGAATGGATAGTAAAAGCACATGTACCTTTCTGAATAACAATTGGTAAGTCAAGGTCTGTGTATAACAGATATACAAAAGGTGAAGAAGTAATAGCTATAAAGAGGTACTTCCGTCAATGATATACCTGTAAAGAACAAGATTCCTTATTTTTCATAATAATGATATCAGTACCATCAGTATCACAAGACTCTACAAACACTAGTAAAAGGATACTCTCTACAAATGAATAAATACTGTCAAAGAAAGACTGACTCTCAAAGAATGTAACATCTACCGACACAATTATTTTCTAATTGTAGAAATGAAACACCGATACCCTCTTTGAGTACGAAAGTATCCAACAAAGACACAGTGAATAAAGCGTAGAGTCAGTTTGTCCATGTTTGGAGTTAAATCTTGGACAAAGGCAATATGACCAAATATCCATTAAGTAACGTAAAGAGATCTCTATCAGGATGCAACCGTTGCAGAGGAATCTTCCTTCCCCCTAAATGGGGTAGAAGACATAGGGTTGATGAGATATGATGCTATGAGCATTGCATCTGACCATAGATATTTGAGAACATGCATCTCAATCATAATGAAGCACACTACATCAAGAATATGTCGATGTTGCACTCAGCAACCCCATTCTAATGAGATGTATGTGGACAAGAAGTCTAATGAATAACACCCAGAAAATCACAATAACTTCGAAAGTTCATTTGAGTTGATTCCAAAGCATATTGCCAGTGCGAAGAATTTTTAAACAAACAAAATATTAATTTTTTTATTTCAACAAAAAAATTCTTACAGAACACTGACTCTTATCTTTGAACAAATAAACCCATGAGACTCAATAAAAATCATTAATAAACACAATATAATATCTATAACCAAACACAGAAGGTGTTCTAGTTAAACACCATGCATCACAGTGAATCAACTCAAACGGACTCTGCCAGACAAAGACTCTGAAAGGTAGCACGATGGTGCTTACCAAACTTACAAGACTCACAATGAAAAAAAGAAACAAAAATCCAAGGAAGTGTCTGCTACAACTTTTTAAGAGACGGATGACCCAATAGACAATGCCAAATGAGAGATGATTCTACTGTGGAAGCCAATGAAGTAAGTCCTCGAGGTATCTCATCTTTGACTAGTAAGTAAACTCCTTAACCACGTTCATGTCCCAAACTAATCCTCTTCTCCGTCTACAGATCCTGAAAGGTACAGTGAAAAGGAAGTAAGATTACAAAACAGTGAAGTTGCTTAGTAATAGCGCTAATGAATAAAACATTAACCGAAAATTCAGGAACATAAAAGACTTTGTCTAATGTTAACTAAGACATGATACGAATAGTGCCTTGTCTAGAAACACGACAAGTCCTACCGTCAACAATAGAAACAGATCTAATGTTAGGTAATTGGGACATACAAGAGTAAAGATCAAGACTACCTGTCAAATAAGAGAAAGCTCTTGAATCAATAATTCAAGAACTATTCCTCGAGGCTAACAAACAAGACTGAGGTGAAAGCAATAACATGTGAGGCCATAACAATAGAGGACTGGCTTCCGCACAACCGAAGGAACTATGCGTACTCATCCTATAAGAGGGTCACTGAAAGCATGCTGGTAGTAGGAGCAACTGTGGGTATAGTAGTCTGTGTCTCAGTGGAAACCTGTGCCTAATCTAATTTTCCAAACTTCTCCCAACAATAATCTAATCAGTGATTTGTACGACCGCAATACTCACATGATACGCGGCCTTTGCCATTTGTACGTCCACAACCTCCTCCCCGACCAAAATTACTACCAAAGTTGCGACCACGACCTTGGGTAGTAACCATAATAGAAAGAACAGACGAAGTAGTGAACATACCAATAGAAATACGAAGAACGCGAAAGAAGATAGTCTTTAGACTGGGAGTAGAATCTGCCTCACCCCAAATCTGAGAAGAAAGCTTTAGGTTAAACCAAAAAGATAAGCTGCAACAACTAACTCCTCTCTATATTAACGTATAGTAGTAATATCAAAGGCTGATAAATCAAGCTCATTCAAAAGGACCCTCATTGAAGTAAAGTAATCCTATATAGAGTTGTCTCCCATCTGTATCCATACATATCAAACACAAGAGAAATATTCTTCGTGTATCCATACATCTGCTTCAAGGTGTCCCAGATTTTCGTTGCGGGTCTTAAAAACCTCACACCACAAGCAACATTTGATTCTATACTATTTACCATCAGAGAAACAATAACAGAATCATCAGCATACCAGTCTTCATAAGTATTATCTTTGACATCCAGAGGAGGTTCAGTAAGATGTTTGATCTTACGATGTGTAGCCAGAAATGTTTCAAAACTTTATGTCCACAATAAGTAGTTCTTCCCATTAAGCTTCTGAAAAGTCCCACTAAGATTTTTAATAAGAGATTCCCATGGAAACATGCTGATTTAGAAGAAATAAGATCTAAAAAGTACTATTTTGGTTCACAATAGTGTAAAAATACTCCCAATTAAATGATATAGAAGTCCAAGAACCTACAAGAGGTAGTAGATCAGGTGGAAAATATGAAACCACCCTTAGTAGTAGTTGAAAGGGGTACCACAGTCCGTCACATAAACTACATAGAGATAGGAGCTACCAACACGATTGTCGATGGTAGAACAGCCCTAAAAGGACCGCTGGACAAGCTCGCCAACCTGTCTGAGGTGATGGAATGAACGTCGACGACTAAAGAGGCTGGCACTGATGAAAAAAAGGCCTGACGACCCTAGAGAAGACAAAGGAGTGAACTGAAGGGCCGAACAACGTCGAAGAAAGGGCTAAAACGCCTGAAGGCCCCAACGGAGGCGCACGGAAGGCCTGGCGGCATCGACGAACAGGCGTGGGTGGCCTGACAACGGAGGAGGAAGCTTCTGGGTGGACTGACGGCAAAAGGAAGGGGTCCAAGGAGGTCAGACGACACCGACGAGGTGGCTGAAGAGGCTAGTAGGCGTCGAAAAAGCTCGTCGGATAAGGTGGTGACTGTGGAACCCTAGGGTTTTTTCTTGAGCTCAAGTATCATGTGAAATAAAGAAAAATAAAGAAAGAATCTATTATCTATGGTTACATATTACATATTTATAAAATTGGATAAACGGATATCCAATTACCCTAATATAAGATAGACTATATAATCTCCTAACATTATTTAACTCCTAATATATAAGAAACTATACCTTCTCTAATTTTGGGATTCTTCTAGGTACTCGTAAAAACAAAAAAGAAAAAAGAAAATGCTCTAAATATGATTTTTTGGGACCGGTTGCATGATTTGTAGTTAACCACAACAACACAAAAATGACAAAAAATGGGGATTCCAAGTATAAAATAGTTACTTCTAGTACTAGCACCAAAAATAGTTACTTAAATGATTTCTATAGATAAAAAAGGTGTAAGTAAAATATATTAAAATAAATAAATTCTATCTAATGGAATAGATGAAAAGAATAATAATATTACATAATCACAAAATAAGTACAGTCTCCTATATATGGAAGAAAAAGAAAACATAGAAATAGACGAAACAAATTGTCCATAACAATCGTGTGGACGTTTGCCCATGGCCTCAGTCGTAGATCCCTACAACAAGGAAATAGTGGACATCTGTGGGAACTTCCATCGAGAAACAAATCCTAACAGGAGAAAAAAATAGGCGTCTATTAGGATACAAATACTAACACTCCCCCTTAAACTAGAGCATAAATATCCTTCGTGTACAACTTACTAACTAAATAGTGGAAGACATCGTTCTTAAGTGCTTTCGTGAAAATATAAGCAGTTTACTCCTTCGTATTAAGGTACCGTGTGCAAATAGTCTCGTTAATCACAACATTCCTTACAAAGTGACAATCAATCTCAATACGCATGATCCATTCATGAAAAACTAGATTACTAAACAATATGGATGGCCGCTTGATTATCATAGTACATGAGAATAAGATTGTTGTAAGTCACTCTAACATCTCTCATGAGTTATCATATAATTTCGCAAGTCGCAAAAGCCATAACCTTATATTCGACTTTAACACTAAATCTCAAGACTACGGTATGTTTCTTGCACTTCCATAAGACAAGATTGCCTCTAACAAAATTACAATATCCTAACGTAGATTTCCTATTATTCTTGTCACCTATATGGCTAGCATCAAAGTAGGAGACAATATCCAGATGTTCATTCTTCTTAAACTACAATCCTTTTCTTAGAACTTTTTTTATGTATCTCATGACATGATACACTACATCCCAATGACACTGCTTGAGTTTCTTCATAAATTGACTAACCAAGTTCAATATGATATTAGATCGAGTAACAATGAGATAAATTAGCTTACCAATCAGCAGTCAATAATGAGTTCTATATTCAAAATCTACATCCTTTCGCCACAAGTCTATATTTACTTCCATAGGCGAGTTTGCAAGTCTAGTTCCTAAAAGACCTGTTTCTTCTAAAAGAACCACAACATATTTTCTTAAAGAAAGTACAATTCCTTGTTTGCTACAAGCAATTTCAATGCCAATGAAGTACCTTAACGAGCCCAAGTCCTTGGTGACAAATTTGCTTTCAAGATATTTCTTCAAAAGCAATCCTTACACTATCACTCCCTAAGATTAAGATATAGTCCTCATATACAACAACAATAACAATACCATTGAATTCGTTTTTAACAAGCACTGAGTTATCTGCATTATTACGAATAAAATCAATTATAATGATGATCAGGCTGAATTTGTCAAACCAGGCATAACAACTTTACTTCAAACCATAAATTTACTTCCTTAATCAACATACCATCTTCTTCCTTGAGCAACAAAACCAAATGCCTGATCCATATACACTTCCGTAGACAAATCACCATATAGAAAAGGATTTTTAACATCCATTTAATAGATTGGCCAATCCTTGTTCACAACAACAGAAACAATAGGAAGATCCAAATCAATTAGAACTAAGAGTGGTGGACCTTCATCTAAGTACAACTTAATAGTGGTTAACTGAGTGTCATAAGCAAGTGTATACCTTCTTGAGTACACCATTAAAGGAGAAGACGCATTTGAAGTAGGCTCAAACAATATCACAAGTCAAACAACACAAAAATATGAACATCTGAAAATGAGTTGGACTCAACAAAAAAAATTTGCTACTCAAAAAATGTTACATCAAACAAAAAATTCTTTAAGATAAGATCAAAACAACAACGATACTCCTTTGGTGTTCGAGAGTATCTTAAAAAGACACATTTTACTAGCCAAGAAAATGACTTGTCAAGTCCCAAATGATGATTATGTACATAACGAGTATACCCAAAAACACAAGGAGTAACAAGAAATAAAGATTTATCAAGAAAAACCACTTGAAATGGAATAACCCCGCCTAAGAAAAGAGGATGGCATCCTATTGATAAGAAAATAAGAGATCAAAACAACATTACCCCAAAAACAATTAGGAACATCCATTTGAAACATCAAGAATCGAACAACATCTAATAGATGCTTATTTTTTCTTTCAACTACATCATTTTGTTGCACGGTGTAAACACAAGAACTTTGATGGATAATGTCATGAGTAGTACAATAAGTATCAAAGGAACTTTTCATGTATTCTAGAGCATTGTCAATCTACAAGATACGCAAAAAGGTAGAAAATTGTGTCTTTATTTCATTATGAAAAGGTTTGAATACATAAAAAACTAATGATCTATCTTCAAGAAGGTAAAGCCATGTCATTCTAAGTAGTCATCCACAAAGCTGATAAAATATTTAAAGCTACTAGTAGTAAAAACACAATATGGATCCCAAAATTCACTATGAAGTAACTGAAACAAACTAGTGCTTTTATTATGAGAACGCAAAGGAAAAGACACTCGATGATGTTTACCTAATTAGCATGCATCACACGAGAAATCAAACACTAACTCACTAAAGGACACATTTGTTTTCAATTTAGCAAGATAAAGATCACCAAGACAGCAATGCCACTAAAATGGAGAAACAAAAGTAGACGTAGCAATAACAGAGATTGGCCTAAGATGGTAAACTCCCTCTAAATCAGCACCCCCATCAATCATCACCTTCGTCTGAAAGTCCCAAAAAACACAAATAACAAATGAGGTTTTAACAATGCCCACACCAATGACTTGAGACACTGAACCACTGCAATAGTAATGGGAGAGCACCGAGAGGCAACAGAAAGGCTAAAAAACAAATTGTGATTACTAGTCATATGACTCGAGGCATCCAATCAATTAACCAACATTAATCATGAAAGACGACAAGGGTCAATGTACTTTAATCTCGAGCATGTGTAGCAACAAAGGTAAAAAATTGAGATGATTGAGATGCAAGAAGGCAATCATACTTCCTACAAGACAAATGAACAATATCATCATATATTGAAAAAATATCCGTAGTAGCAACAACCACTATTGAAGACTTTGAACCCTTGGTCAATCTAGTTTCTCATGATTTTTCTGACAAGTATCCTTTATATGTTTTGATTTGCCACAAAACGTACACTTCCGATGAGCACACAGCGGAACATTAAATCCTCCAAAAGATAATCGTGGGTGACCATGAGACCCTTTCTTAGCCCCATAGCCATCATATGCAGCTATAACAGAAGATCCATCGATGTCATAACCAATGGGGATATAGTCAAGGATGCAATTTAGAGACAAGAAAATATTGATTTTAATGAAAGGATCGTCACTGACCTTTTAACACCCCATAATTCTCATTTAAATTTGTTCTTTGTTTGTCAAGGTTAGTGGTAAAAGGTAGCAACTTACGGAATTTGTTAATAACCCCTTTGTAGATTGAATAAAACTCACCAAAGGACCGATCCTCTTGTTTGCTATCCACAATCTTCTTAAACAACTCATAGGTATGTGATCCATTAACTTCATTGAAGTATAACTCCTTAATAGATGTCTACATCTCCTTTGTCGTAGATGTACAACCAATCCCAACAAGTTCCGATTCCACAACATTATCATCCATGTATGCACTACACAATCAGATTGTCTCCATGTAATAAATGTGGAGTCTTTTCTATCCAATGGACCATCATCAAGATGATGTTTACGACCTTGAGAACCAAGAAATCTACGAAAGGCCTAAGTCCACACAAGGTAGTTACAGTCATTAAACTTCACGATAGTAACCACAGTGGCCTTGAACTCAGAGGCAGAAACTACGATAAAAGACGTAGCCATAGGATAATACGTATCACGTACAAGAGATTGCAATTAGCAATTAATCATGCAATAAATGATAGTAACCAATCTAATAGGAAGGGATTAGCAATCCTCAAACAAGTACTACAATGATGATCAAAAACTAGGTCACAAAAGGAAACAATGGTGGAAATGGTGTGGAAGGATAGAGAAAGTCGATAGTAAAGGAAGATGGGGTGGTGGAGGGAGGAAAACGGCGACTAAGTTAGGGTTTGGCTCTGTACCATGATAAAATAGATGAAGAGAATAATAATATTACATAATCATAAAAAAAGTACAATCTCCTATATATAAGAGAGAAAGAAAAAAAAAAGAAATAAACAAAATAAACTATCCACAATGGGCATCTCTACAAACATCCACCCATTGCCCAGAACATGTAAGGAACTTAACGAACATCTGATCTAGATGTCCACCGCTAAGCCCTACAACAACAAGGAAATAACGGGCATCCATCAAGTGACAAACCCCAACATAGGAAACACACTATGCCAGTATCATGCATGTGTTCTTATGCACATTGAGATTCTACATGTAATTTCAAATAAGCGAAATTGCGATTATAACTCCTACTTCAAATTTTCATATAATAAATAACACAGTGCCATGCATGAGCCTTATACTCTTATTATATCTTGGAGAACCTTTAGTTTCTCAAACTTCCAAGTTTATCCACATTGAAATACACATATAGCAAATTAAAAAGTGGAAACATATGATATCCTGAGCCTTCACATTAATAATTTAGAGTTATTGTTTAATTGACAAATTAGTAATTCCCATAAATTCCTATTCAAAATATATTTCTAACTAGTTACTATGTTAGTTAGGCCAATTACTTTTTGCCGCATACAAGGCATTTGATCCCCTGATTGAATGAAGAGTGAAGAGTAAAGAGTAAAAACCATTTACTGCTTTCATGAACTTGAGTATGTGGATTGCGAAATAAAATGTCAATCCCATGAGAAGGGTAAATCTTGATACTTTAAATAGAATTTCAGGAAGATATCCTTGTTACTAAAAGATGTTGATACCTGTAAGTCCTTTCTATAGAACATTCTCCCCTTTAACATGAACTCCTCCTCTAATAGATCATGTTTTGGGCTATAATCAGCTCTGCACAAAAAAAGAGAGAATCATTCCTTTAGTATGAATGATTAGATGGTGGACGTTCAAAGTGGCAGGAATATACTCTCTTTATCATAAGAATAAGTAATTTCAAGTGCATGGCACAATATACAATCAAAACCAGAATCCTATAACTTGTAGAACGGAAAACCCTTTTTTTTTACAAGTTTGATATAACAGGCATAAGAAATTTCAATAACTAGCATAATTCAATTGATAATCTACAAGCAGGAAGCATACATGGTTAGTAAAGCAAAACCTTGCCTGAATAGTCAATAGTCTTCACACTCGAAGTAAACAAAACCAAATAAAAACAACATCCAATTATTCATTTATTCAGGCATTTGGGAGCACACAAGATTCAAATTTATCTCAAACATGATCTTACAACAAGAAATTTGTTTGTTACAGTTAACTTTTTAAATGCAGTAAACAGACTAAAAGTGATAAACTAGTCCTTGGGCCCCAAGCCCCCAACTTTCCCTTGACATGGCCAAACACCAGGAGTAAATTGAGAAAAATACCAGGGAGGTCTCCTTGCCCACCTCCCATAAGTGGGGCAATCATTACATCCTCTTTTCCTCAGTGAAGAAAGAACAGAATTCTCCCTCAGTCCCTCAATAACCCATTGATCAGGAGAACCTCATATTTGATATAATGGTGCCCCTCTACCTGCTAATCTATCCTTGAGGTAGATGGAAAGGAAAAGTGGACTTTTGTCAAAAGCTATGGTGCATGCCAACCTTTCAGTGATGGTTTAGGACAAGTGGTTTGTTAATGCGATCATAGCAGCTTAAGGTAGATTTATGTTTAAACCATAGATGATACACCATAGCAAAAATGAACTGTCTAGATGAGAAAAATCACAGAAAATGTACATTTAGCGAGAGATCCAACAGTTAGGTCATGTGCCCTGCTCTCTTAGTACGATAAGCATTGAAATCCTAATGTGATGCTGCAGAAGAAAAGATAGACATTATCTGAAACATCAGATATTGTCCTGAATCCAGGCATTCTAGAAAGTAAGAAAAATATGAAATCATTTATCAAAAGAGAGATGGAAAATCTTAGTTCCTAGTCATTATATGCATAGCCAAGGAAAAAAAAATAACCTGCATTCAGTGCAAGATGAGTTAACACAAGGTTCAATAGAGGGAAAGGTAAAACATCAAATTGCAGTTCAATACTTACTCATATAATGCACTATCCCATACACATGTAAACAAAAATAAAAGTAGGATATGCCCTAATTCATGCAAATGGACCCTAACGAAAAGAACCAGCTCGCATACACCACAGTTTCAGAAACATAAACAAGTAAAGAATAAACAGACCTAGGAAAGTTTACATCTTTACTATCACGCCATAGATAGAACAAAAAAAATACATTTGTTTCCCTTCTTTTGAACACCATGACAATAATAAACAATTTTCCAGGCCATACAAGAAAGTACCACCGGAAAACCGCAAACAGAAGACTCCAATTGGAACCCCTAGACACAATAACAGCTCACGGAAAACACAGAAGCAGAAACAAAAACGCAATCCTTGCCAATCCATTCGCACCTTGGGGGACGGATGATGAAGTTCACCAGCTGCTCCATCGACCGGACCACGGCGAAGTAACGAATTCTGGATTCGTATTTGGATTTGGATTTGGATTCGGAAGAAGAGAACGACCAGGAATTCCCTGCTGAATCCTAGGATTCGCGAGGATTGGGAGGCGAGGGAGGAAGGAGGAGGAGAAGGTTCGACTTTTTATTGTTGTGGTTGTTGTGGTGGTTTTATTTCTTTCTTTCTTCCTCGTCTCCGCTCTTACCCTTTTCTTTCTCCTCGCGTCTCCGACGCTGGAGAAGTCTTCTTTCTGCGTTAGTTAAACAAAGTAGGAAGGAATGTTTAACGTAATGCCCCTGAGATTTTGTAAAACAAGGGGAACTTAAAGGTGTGGATTAAGTTTTTTTATTTTTTGATATTGGTATACATATATTTTTTCTTTGTTGTCTGTGAAATTCGAACCTAAGAGGGAGGTAGAAGTCTCACTCCTCTTGACCAACTACACCATGATAGTTGATTAAGGTGTGGATTAAGTTACAAACTAGTTTTAAAATTGTATGATTCTCGATTTCTAATAAAAAAAATAATGAATCTATTGGCCACTGATGACACAAGCACAATACGAAGGCAAAAATTGGGCTCAAGCCTAGCTGTTGTTGACCAATTTTCCATATTCCTTACAGGAAAATTAAAATTAGACTATGTAGTCTTTAGTCTACTCCATGGTCTACAACATACTTAAATTTCATAAAATTTTTGGAATATATTTTACATTACTTAAGTTATTTAACTTTATTGATTAAAATTTGTTGAAATTTATTAAATCTTAAGATCATTTAGTGAAGGAGTTGGAATTATATAATGGTTGAAATTATTCGTGCATGTATTATACAACATCATGATTTAATTCATAAGGTGAATTTTATATATGTATATATATATATATCTAGACAGATACACAATATTAGTCTCTACCATGAATACCATGGACAATAAAAATATATAGGTCAGGTTCAAGTTGAACATGGTAAGGATCCAACTCATCCTTGCACGGGTCGTCCTGCCATCCAGCGTAAAATGTATCAATTACAAATGGATCGAATTGGTTGGCTAGCCCTCTTTCTTTTTTTACTGTTTTAAGTTACTCTTTCAATCCCTCACAAATATTTTCTTGGAAAATCGTTGATTATTTGATTAGAACATTTACTTGAATAAGTAGACTATATTTCAAAAACACACAAAAGAAACAAATTAATGTGATAAAATCACCTTGATAAAATAAATGTATGTTCAGGTTAAATATGAATTGCATGAGTCCAATCTTAACCTGAACTTTTTTGTTTCGAAAAGTATTACCAATTTACATCATGTTAGAGCATAGTTAGTCCGGATGGAGCTCAAACCTACCACCTTTGATTCGTAAGACAAACTCTAAATCATTGGCTGAGAGATTCGAACTCTCGTGGAGATATAGCAGTCTGAAGGGGTAACGTAACTTGTTTATCGAAAGGACTAACGTAACTTGTTTATCGAAAGGACTGGGTCGATCTTTTTGGTGACCATGATCTGATTGTGGTCAATAATGACTTGGTATTTTTACATTAAGTTTGTACATAATCAATTAGTTTCAGTCGAAAATTGCAACTTTAAATTAGAGTACCCACCATCAATTACAACCACGTATTCCTTGCATCTCTCACTTTCAAGTCATCGTTAATTTTATATGGGTTTCTAGTGAGAATGTTGATTCTAGTTAACAATTAGATTAGGTTTTAAGTTTAAGTAATCTTTTTTTAAGAGACACAAAGTCACATAAGAGTTGTTTTTTTTAAGACACTAAAGGCTAGAGTTGATCTATTTTCATTTGTAATAAAACTTTAGACTAATGTCAAACTCCTGATCTCCAATGTTACCCTATCTCAGACTTCACCGTTGACAACAAAAATAATGTTAAAAATATATTTCAAATAGCATACAAATTTTATATATTAAAATTCAATTTTTAAGATCCAAACATGTCATGGAAAAGGTCATGGGAACAGACTCAACTACTGAAGCCCCAAAAGCAGCAGATGACCAAACTAATGGTCCCGAAGGCAGGATAGCCACTGGGATACGGTACTGGGATGGCAGAGGTCCTCCGGATGTTAAAGCAAAAGTAGAGGCAGCAATGATGACAGAAACAGATACAAAGGAAGAGGAAACGGAAACAGGGACCTCCCCCTAGGGAGTAGAGGAAAGAGAGGCTTGCTGGTTTACTGGGCCATGGCGAATCTTGAGCGGGTACGGATCGGACTGTGGCTGGGAACAAGAGGATGAATCCTAAGACGAGCTATCGTCAAAAGCGACGAATAACTCAAGAAATGCGATAGAAAATCAAGTCACACCGGGTGTCAGTGAAAGGAAAAACCTCGAGCTCTGGCTAAGAAACTCGCACTTTTGACCGGTACTGTTGGTATTGCAAAAATAGGAAACGAGTTAGAAAAGATGCAGTGCTTATGATGGTATGATTGCAGATGCATGAATGTTCCTAGTATGCGCTCTCTCACAATCTAGGGGTGTCCTACCAAGCTGTCTACTCCAGATTCACACAAGCGTAATTGGGTCTAAGACTCAATGTTAGAAAGTAAAGGTTCCCGTTCTAAATCCTAGCCAAAGCTTAGACAGTAAACGGGGTGTGCATTCGGGGCCTCGTCCTCTGCCAAAGTAGTAGGATATACCCTCTACTAACACCGACACGACCCCGGACAATGGGGGACATACCGATATCTCATCCCACGCCAAAGCCATAGAAAGAGACACTAGAGAATGTCCTTCGCAAACTTTATAGGTGGACTCAAGAGATGAGAAGATGCATGCCCTACATGATGAATACAAAAGATATCTTAAGTCTTTTACTTGCAAATTTATTTAACCATGGGAGAGAGTTTGCAGTTTGTCACTAGTTTGTCCTATTTATTTATTTTTATGTTTTTTATTAACCAATAGGAGGAGGAAAACATGTCTCTAATCTACTAATCATGGCATGTGCAAAAGGGAAGAAAACACCCAAAGTAATCATCAATCAACATACAAAAAGCATGCGCATATTATATGCAAGAGTGGTGGCATAGTGTGACCATGCCGGTGGAACCCTTGCGCGGCTCTCCTACTACTCCGTGTGCGGAAACACACGAGGAGATCCGATACGGTCACGGCGAAAATGGTGAATCCGGAAGAAGAGACAAGACCCGGAAATACCAAGGGAAGACAAAAAGGATAAGGAAAGGAGTCGCCACCTAGTCTTTTAATGGAAAGACGAGGAAAACCAAAACAAACATAAGAAAATCGAGAAACAAAACAAAATGCAGAATGCATGTGTGATCTGTACCTAATGGATAATGCACAAATGAATGCGGGCTAGAGAAAGGGTAAGGATTCTGGTTACGCATGGGGAAGGGGTTAGGCACCCCTATGCACCGGAGAAAACTTGGTCTTTCTAGGTTTCCTACTGTCAATGGTCTGCTAAATGTATGCTTGCTTATTCTATGTGCTCATGCATGAAGATGATTGAAAACATGCCAAATCAAAGTAAGAAGTGAAATAAAAGGAAAAAGCTAATCCGAGGGTTAAATGTAAGCATTGAGAATACCTCTTTGCTGTACGCCCTTGGGTGAAGGAAAACCAAAACAAGTGAAAACCGAGGAAAATCCGGAAAACGGGGAGAAAACCAAGCCGGAATCAAGCTAGGAAAACATACGCAAAACTAAGAAGAAATGATTGGAAAATCGGTGCAAAAAGATGTGAAAAGTCATGCAAAATGCAAGTGTGAATGCAAATGTGAGAAGTCTAGGGGGTTTTGTGCAAACAGCCCAAATTCTGAGGAAAACTGAAGTTCAGAAGCCCAAATCATCAAAAAATACATAGGAAAACACATTCTATGCAATTATGAAGAAATCTAGGGCCAAATGTGCATATGTGTGCAATCCTAGTCAAAATAAAGTTCTCTAGGGGTCAGAATGTAATTTTACCACTTAAACATGCATTTAAATCAATTCTGCACAAAATCAGGGTAAAAATGCAGGAAAAATAGTCTCAGAAATGATCCAGGAAGTTTCAGGGGTAGAATGGTCATTTTACCTCTGAAAACAGGCAATCAAAGTAATATCAATGAAGTACAGGGGCTAAACTGCAAATTGCCCAGCAGAACAAAGCATTCATAAGAATTTCTGTAAAGTCTAAGGGTTAAAATGCAATTTACCTAGAGAAAAACATGCTTCAGAAAAGTTTTCAAACACTCTAGGGGTTTAAATGCAAATAAACCAAAGAAAAGAACATTCTGGAAAGTTTCAATAAAGTCCAGGGGTCTAAATGCAAATTAACCAGCAAAAACATGCATCCCGGATGATTTCAGAAGAATGCATGGGCTTACATGCAAATAAACCATCAAAAATGAGCATTCAGAAACATTTTGAGAAGTATGAGGGTTGATATGCAATTTCTACAGAAAAAATGAACCGTCAGGAAAATTCCAAGAAAATCTAGGGTCTTCTATGCAATTTGCCTGAAACAAAATACATTCAAAAAACTCTGGAGAGCTTTTATTAAAGTTTTAAACTCAGAAAACATTATTTTAAATGTTCAGGGTAAAACATGTAATATTTTCAGTTAACACTTTAGTCGAAAGATTTAAGAAAAATGATTGAAGGACCTATATGCAATAAAAGGACCTAAAAGTAATGCTAGAAGGACCCAAATGCAAGGAAAACAAAGTTTCTGTATGTTATTCAAATAAAATGTTTTAAATTGCTTTTTAAATGAGAAAAAGAAACGATGGTCACCGGCGACGGAGCTTGCCGACGACGACCGCCGGAGGGGGCAAAGAAGGCCTTCCCGTGGTCCGATCTTAGATCAGACTTCACGAGAGGCAAGAAGAAAGAAAGAGAAGAGGATCCAATGGAGTGGATCGAAACCTTGATGGCTAGGTCAACCCTCCCACCTCGCTCGTCGTCGGGGCTGCTCCGACGACGTACCCGAGGAGGCTGGAGGTGCTCGAGGCGACGACGCTGCAATCCGGTGGTCCAGAGGGCTTCGGAGCGTCGGGTGGAACCCCCTCCCCTCTCCTGGAGTTGAATGGAGCGGCAAGGGGGCTTCGTCAATCGTCGGTGGTCCGTCTCCAGCGAGCTCAGTTACTGCGGCGCTCCAGTGGTCAGGGCGCGATTCTGGGGACTCCGGAGTGATCGCGGGAGGTGGTAGAGTGATCCTGGAGGCACGGAGTAGCACGGAGCGGCAGGAAGCGCGCGATCCACCTCTAGAGTGGTCATCTTCTCCGGCGACGGTGTGACTGGAGTAGTTTTCTGGCGATGTCATATGGAGCTGTCCGGAGCGGTGGAGCGGCGATCCATGAAGCGGAGAAGCTCGAGGACGTCCAGAGGAGGAGGAGAGAGGACTCAGGGATCCAGAAGGCTCTCTGGATTGCCCCCCCACCACCTCTGTCGTCAGAGTGTGGCGACGGCGGGGCACGACGGAGTTCCGCTAGCCAAGGGATCACTCTGGATCCCTTGGAAGCACTCCAGGAAGAGGAGGAGAGGCTAGAGGATTAAAAAAACTAACAATTAAGCAAGCTCAGAGGAGCGTACCTGATTGGAAATGCCTCGCCGAAGCTCTGCGACGACTGCTTCCCTTCTCCACGACGACGCTGGCTTTGGAATTCTCTGGAGCGCTCCTCCTTCCTCTCTCACGTGGTCAAAAGTCCTACAAAACTCTAGCTCCACCTCCCCTTTTTAGGCAGAGACCCAATGACCCATCGCTGTAACAACCTCTAACCTCCTAACAGAACCACTAACAGACTCCAAACCCCACTAACTGGACACCTAATGACCCAGCGGACTCTAACGGCTGTTCCCCTCGCGCTCCATCCTATCCCCTTTACTGTCAACAAGGATCGACGGCGATCCAAGCTCCTCCGGCGACGATTGATCCAATGGCTGAGCTACCTTGGAAGCTGCTGGCTTAGTGGGCTGAAGAGGATGGGCTGTTGGATTGATGAATTCATGGAGGGATGATCTCAATGGTTGGTTCGTGAGGAGAATGGGAAGAAATGCATTGACTATTGAGTTTTATTTTGGAAAAATAAGAAGAAGACATAGGTTGACTGATGGGTTGATTCATGGGCCTAAGTAGACTTTGGTGGATTTAATGGGCTTTCATGGGCTCAATGGGCCTATGTGGGCCTTGCGGGCTCCCATGGGCCCAAATGGGCTTAGACTGGCCCAGATGAGCTTACAAAGGTTAACTAGGCCTAAATAGGTCTAATGGGCCAAAATGGGCTCAGATTGGGTTTAATGGGCCTATGTGGGCCTTGTGGGCCCCCATGGGCCCAAATGGGCTTAGATGGGTTCAAAAAAAGTTAAATGGGCCTAAATAAGTCTTGTGGGCCTAAGTAAGCTCAATTAGGGTTTAATGGGCCTAATGAGGGTTAGAGCTTAGCCACCACATCTCCTATCCTGTAAAATCAGAAAATTGAGGTGTCTACACATAGCAAATATGTAAAAAGAAAATACCCATTATACAAAAGACATGCATGTAAGGAAGACACAACTTATAATGCAAAGAGACAACCAAAGCGAAGCATGGGGAACAAGCAAACAAGAAGGAAAGCCAAAGTAAATAAAAAAACCCAAACGAAAGCCGAGATCTGGTTATCACTAGCGGATCGCCAGTTCCTGTAACCATGCCGATGACAGCCTCGTGCATGGTGCGAAAGATCCAATACACGAGGACCAGCAAAGTCACGACAAAAACAATAAAAACAATGATAAAATGCGGGAGTCGCCACCTAGTCTACTTTAAAAAAACAGGAGATGAGGAAAACCGTTTTAAAATATTAAAATATACGACAAACCAATGGAAAAGGTCAATCATGAACCAGAAAATGGGTAAGGATTCCTATTACGCACGAGAAAGGTATTAGACACTCTCGTGCGCCCGAGAAGTCGGTCTTTCATGGGTTTCTTATTTACTTATATGGAAATGTCGACTTTACAGCCTGTTTCTATACATCCGAGGGCGATATGCCATGTAATGCTACATGCAAGTGCGTGCCTAGTGTCGTGCCTAAAGCCAAATATAAGTGAAGTGGAGAGTGAGCCATGTCCTAATGTTCAGCTATGCTACCTAGGGTCTGAATCAGGCAATGATGCAAAAAGATTTCACCGACAAGAACCAAAAAAAGGCCACTGATTCACAAGACCCAAGTAGTAAAATCACTACTTTACTAGATGCAAAACTAATGCAAACAGAGTTATTAGATGATAAAACTATGCAAGGACGATCATGGTATATCCAGGAATAAACACTAAAAAAATTAGAGCCCATGGTAATCAGGAGAACATGCAAACCATGATGCAAAACCTACCGTTTGCATCCTGTGACTAGCTTAGTGCGCCAGGATGGTGCTCCAGTAATGTGCGCCAGTGTGCCAGTTTGGTGCGCCTATATGGTGCTCCACTATAATGCTCCTATTTGGTGCACCTGTTTATTGCACTCCAGATACTCTGTTTTAGACTGCAATCTGATTTCAGAACTTAGGCTGGATGTATGTGATTGATTATGCTTATGACCATTCAAAGGACTAACCTAGAAGCCAGGAAACATGTTTGCACTAAACAACCTAAATCAAAACACTCCTTTCTCTCCTCTCCTATCTATGCATATTCATGGGTTCCTTAGGACTACAACAACCTATGGAGGTTTTTATGATGCATGGGGGTATCCTGGCTGACCTGGAGAGCATAGGAACATGATGTAGAAGGTAAGGGATGCATCACAGTCCCTATTCCATGGCCAACAACCTCATAGGGACCATGATACATTGCCTAAAAGTCCACACAGTATAAACAATCATCATGACAAACAAACAATGAACATAATCGCATAAAAGAACATTATAAACTCCAAACTATGCAAAAAGTGCAAGTAAACATCAACATAAAAACATTGTATTAGCTAAGTTTGCAGTGTGAACTTCATTCAAAATGTCATGCAAAGGCTATATGAATATGGAAAAAAAGAACATACCTATGGTGTAGTCTCCTTGGGTGGCTCGAGGTGTCACCTCATTGCTGCTTTGGACACAGTTGAGAGTGCTCAGGTATGCAAAAAGGGTGCTCTAAAAGTAGAGGTGCTAGTTGCTAGGAAATGGTGAATTGCTAAGAGTGCCAAAAGTGTTGCTCATGAGTGGCTTTTAAAGGAGGTGAAGTTGTAAAGTCTTGGGATGCCAAAAGCCTTGGAAACCAACAGACTTACGTTGATTCGTAGAGGAATATTTGCAAGTGAAGGTTACAAGCATAGAAGATGGACAGTCAATAGCCAGCACCCTGAAAAGTGGCTGTGCGTCAACTTGGTGCTCCATTATGGTGCTCCAGTATAGTGCTCTCCGCCTAGCTGCCTGGATTATTAATCGGACCATGGGTTTGTTGTAGGCTTAGGGTAACCAAGATGCCAGATAAAGTTCAAATGAGGTTAAGCTTGTCGTATCCAAAGTAACATCTTCTAGAGAGTTCGCCTATGAGTCGCCTTAAAATCGATGTATCTACACTTTGTAAATACCACATGACTCGCTTAACAGATTTTTAGTGATTTATACTTGGATTGCTTAAGTATCTATCTAATATGTCAATAATATACATGAAATCCAGAAACGTACAAACTTGAACATACATATGACTCCCAACTACTGAAGCATATGAAATTTTCTACTTTTTATTATGTTCAAAATCATTCTTAGGATACTATTTGAGATTAAATTTGTCTTCATTAGCTAAAAAGATATTTTCCAACTTACATCCACTCATGCCATACCTTTTAAGAAATTTTTAATATAATTCTTTTGTATAATCCAGAACACTTCGAGAACGATCCCAAAGTATTTGGATTCCTAATACAAAAGAAGCTTCGTCAAAATCTTTCATCTCAAATTTGTTTAAGAGAAATTTCTTTGTCTCTTTATGTAAGTCTATATCATTAATGGTAAAAAATATATCAATAACATACAAAACTAGAAAAATATATTTACTTCCTCTGAATTTTTGGTATATACAATTATCTATGAAATTCATATCAAAACCGAACAAAATGACAACTTAATAAAATTTGTGATACCATTGATAGGATTCTTGTTTTAAACCATAAATAACTTCTTAATTTTGTAAATAATTTTCTTTACGTCACCTAATGCAATGTGTTCTGGTTGCACCATATAGATCGTCTCATCAATGTCACTATTGAGAAACACTACGTCCATTGGGTGTAGCTCAAGGTCAAAATGAGCAATCAATACCTTAATAATCCGAAAAGAGTCTTTCGATGAAATCAAAGAGAAAGTCTTTTTAGTCAATGCTTTCTCTTTGAGTAAAATCCTTAGCAACAAGATAAGCCTTATATCTTTTCACATTACCCTGCGAATCTTTCTTGGTTTTAAATATCCATTTGCAATCAATTTATTTCGTGCCTTTAAACAATGAGACAAGATCCCAAGCATCATTGTCTTTCATAAATTTAAACTTATCATTCATGACATCTATCCACTAGAATCAGAATTATTGATTGCTTAATAGACATTGATTGAAGTATTATCCATCAAGTCATTATCAGCTTAATGTTCCTAGAGAAATACGACATAATCAACCAAAATTGCACTTCTCTTCTCTCTAGTAGACCTCCTAAATGGCATTGGCTTTTAAGGGAGTTGAGTTTGTTCTTCTTAAATGGGAAGAGGATAAATAATGACTTTACTCCAAATTTATCTTTTGAACAATGTCAGGAATTAATTCTTGATTATCATCAATAATAATTGTAGGAAGAGAAATAAATTCCTCTTCAAAGATAATGTCTCTACTCTTATCTTCCCCTTAAAACCCTACTTCCTCAAGAAACCTTGCATTGCTCATCTAGAAAAATGATCTAATAGTGGAATCATAAAACTTAAAGTCCCTAGACCTCTCAGAATATCTAACAAAGTAACAGCTAATGGTTCTTGAATTCAGTTTCTTTTTCATTAGGCTTATAAGGTCTAGCCTCAGCTGGACAACCTCACACATGAAGATGTCTTATGCTAGGTTTCTTCCCAATCCATAATTCATAGGGATTTGAGCCACTGCCTTAGTTGGAACTTTATTTAAAATATAAGCTGTAGTTTTAAGTGTCTCGTCTCAGAGAGATACTGGTAAAGTAGAATGACTAAGAATACTTCTCATCATGTCATTAAGTATCCTATTGTGCCTCTCAGCAATACTATTCATGGTTGGAGAACTAGGCATGATGTATTGAAAAACAATATCACATTCTTTACAAACGAATCTGGACATTATTCACCAGATCCATCATATCAACCATAGTATTCATCACTACGATTAAATCTAGCGGCTTTAATCATTTTGTTGAGTTAATTTTCAACTTTAACTTTAAATTATTTGAACACATCTGTAACCATGCCGTCGGGGATGGCAACAAATATATATGTGTGCCAAAGTCTGCAAAGGCACGGCAAAAAAAATAATAATGCAAAATGCAGGAGTCGCCACCTAGTCTATTAAAATGGAAGACGAGGAAAACCATACAACATGAAAATCACGCAAAACACTAAAAGAAAAGTCTTCGTAAACCAGAAATGTAGGTAAGAATCCCTATTACGTACGAGGAAGGTGTTAGGCACCCTTGTACGCCTGATAAATCGGTCTCCTATTGATTTCTCTCTTGCTTATGGAATGTCGGCTTTGCAGCCTTTGCTGTACGCCCAAGGGCGATATGCCATGCTAATGCGTGTGGTGTCTAAAATACGGGTGCATGATGTGTAGGGGCGTATCCTAATGCTCAGAAACATCGCTCGTATGTCGGGTCAAGTGTCGATGCAATAATATTGCACAATAAGATCAAAGATCTAATATTTTGAGCGATTTATCATCCTTGCTTTACTATATGCTTAATGCAATCTAAAATGCAGGAAAACTACTGAACACAAAGGTGTGCCTTCCTAATGCATCAAGGAAGAAAATCAAAGGAAAACCCTGAAGCAAATCGGGTCAAGAAAGCAAGCAAAAACATATAAAAACCTACTGTGTGCTACTGAAAACAGGCCTCTGCACCGGTTTGGTGCGCCAGACTGGTGTGTCAGTCTAGTGCGCCACCTATGTGCATCTAAGTGGGCTAGTAAAATATGCTGAGGAAAAGACAAAAAGCCATGCAAAACCATACAAACATCAGAGGATGCACTCTGGAAAGGTATGCAGTAGAATCATTATGTAAAACTCAGAAATCATGCCTTAAAAGTGCAAGAAATGCAAATGCAATGACCTTGTGCTCAAGGGCTGGTAGCCTCACACAAGGTCTCACCTATTTAAACTAAATGAAGGATGCAGGATCCAGTCAGGCCACTGGATCATGGGCTGATGCACAAGGCTCTCCACGCAGGAGTAAGGTGCAATCAGCCTACTAGATTCAGCCTAGAACCGAATATCAAAAATGGAGAAAACAGTTGGAAAACAATCCGATCAAAACTGAAAAACATGCAGGTGACATCATGGTACATCAGAGAATCAATCATAAAAGAAACAAGCTCAAAATCCTGCGATAAAGCCTTGCAAACAAAGATGCAATGCGAGTGTTTTGCTCTCTGATCAGTCTGGTGCACCTGCTTGGTGCGCCGGAGTGGTGCTCTGGTTGGGTGCGCCTGAGTGGTGCGCCCCAGAGAGTCTGGATTAGACTGCAATCTGATCTAGAATCCATCTCAGCAGAGATATAGGGTGATTCATGCTAATGCAGATGGGTTCATGCCATTATTAAGAACTGAAAATATGATGAGAATGCACATGATCGAGAATCATCATGTAAATCTTGTATTCAAAGTCAAAATAAGTTGATGGGTTCATGTATGAAAACATGCAAAATGCCAAAGAATAAACATGATCTGGATAACGTCAACCAGAACATATGTAAATGATGATCATAAGCATATTTCTATGTACAAGAACATATGAGTGCGTGGCAAAGTGCTATGTGCAAGGAAATGGTAAAAAGGATAACTCATGTAGATTTCATACTAGAAACAAAAGTATAGATTTACATGGAGATCATTTTGCAAAGAGAGTAAACATGTTTATCATAAAACTTCATAAAAACATGGATAAATCAGTCCATATGTAAGATTTCGAGCATGCTTTATCATGTTTTTAAAATGAAATTTAAAGAAGAAAGAAGAGGTAGAAAGCCTACCTCCCAAGATGTTCCTTCTTGAAATATCAGAGATAAAGAGATCCATGTTGCTCTAGAAGGACCAAAAAGGCTTTAGGACGCAAGGGAATGCTCCAGAAAATGAATATAAGCTGCTGGAAAGTAGGAGTAGCTCGTGCATGATGCTTGCTCAGAACAGATTTGCTGAATTCAGGATTTTCTAACCACTCTATATGGTTGCCTATGGGTGTCCTTATATAGGAGTTTCTCATGGGTAACTCATGGGAAGGCAGGGGGCCTCGTAGACGAAAAGCCTGGAATATTCCATAGCATATTCGTTGCTAGAGGTAACAGCCATGGGAGGTGGAAAGCTAGCAGCCCGCAGCCTACGAAGTGGCTGTGCGCCAGCTTGGTGCGCCAGCTTGGTGCTCCAGCTATGTGTGCTAGGTAAGTGTGCTAGCTAGGTGTGCTAGGGAGGTGTGCTAGCTAGGTGTGCTAGGTAAGTGTGCTAGCTAGGTGCTCTCCCCTACTGGTCTGGTTTTCTAATTGGGATGCAGGCTTGCTATGGGTTTAGGATTGATTCAAGAGTCAGCCACATCCAAAGCAACAACTGGAGTCTTATCAATGAATCACCTCAAAATGGGGGTGTCTACAACATCTAAGGCTTGTGATTTTTCATGAATAAGATATAGATAACTATAAAGTGAATAGTTATCTATGAACGTAATAAAATATTGTCGACTATTCCAAGATGTCATAGGGAATTATCCACAAATATCTGTATGTATTAGGTTTAAGACGTCTGAACATCTATTGGCACCTAATCTCCTAACAATGGTTTGTTTTCCTTCAATACACTCAATGCAATTTTAAAAATCTATTGAGTCTAAAGTAAGAAGAATTCAATTTGATACAAACCTCTCTATTCATTGTTTAAAGATGTAACCTAAACGCTCATACCATAACAATACAGAATGTTTACTCAATTTTCACTTTGTACCTCTAAATGTAGTGTTATGAGAGAAAACCAAGATAATTACTATTGATTAGTGAGGATTACATATATATAGGTATTAGACACTCCATGGATATACGGATATCCAATAACCCGTTTAACCATAAAATACATTCCCACCTATTCTAACACTCCCCCTCAAGCTGGAGCATACATATCAACCATGCCTAGCATGTCACATAAAGACTCAAACACGCTCACTGCAAGACCTTTAGTGAATATATCTACTAGTTGCTCTGAAGAGTGCGTATATGGTGTAGATATAACTCCATTCATAACTAGATCTCTCATAAAGTGGCAGTCAACCTCGATGTGCTCGATAGGGGTGCTTTCTGGTTTGCATCTTAGAAGGCCTGTCGCCTCTAAGAGGTCCAATACATACTTCCTCTGTGATAGAGCCATCTTACCATGTCCATATGCAAACTTGATCCCCAGAAAATAGCGAGGCTTTCCCATGTCTTTGGTTACAAAGTGTCTGTGAAGATGGGCCTTTACCTCTGTAATTCCTTCTGAATCACTCCCAGTCACTAGAATGTCATCCACATATACAGCCAGTATGACACATCCACAACCTGTGCCCCTATAAAACACTGAGTGGTCCACTGCACACCGCTGAAAACCACCATCAAGTACCACCTAGCTAAACTTCTCGAACCACGCCCTGGGACTTTGCTTTAGCCCATAGATAGCCTTCTGTAATCTGCACACACAATCCTCCCCCTGAGCAATGTACCCCGGAGGCTACTTCATCAAGACTATCTCAGTCAGATCTCCATAGAGGAAGGCATTTTTGACATCAAGCTGGCACATATCCCAGGAATTATTCAATGCAAGAGAAAACAACACCCGAATGGAATTGAGACGAGCAACCGGTGAAAACGTTTCCTCGTAATCAATGCCATATGTCTGAGTAAAACCCTGAGCAACCAGTCTAGCCTTGTGTCTGTCAATGCTACCATCTACTTTGTGTTTGATAGTATAGACCCACTTGCAGGTGACCACTGTAGCCCCAGCAGTGTGGGCAACTAACTCCCATATGTCACGACTAGTAAGTGCCGCAATCTCCTCATCCATAGTAGCCTTCCAATGTGGAAGAGAAAGTGCCTCCTCGTAATTCCTGGGAATGGTCTGAGAATGGAGGGACAAGGCAAATCTACGGAAACGAGGGTGTAGAGCATCATAAGATATAAAATGAGAAATAGGATGAACTATACATGAACGAGTACCTTTCTGAAGAGCTATAGGCATGTCTGTGGAACTGGTGGATGGATTTGCATTTGTAGAGGAGGATGGTTCGTTGTGAGGAGGTCCCAGAGGATGCTGCCGTTGACGATACACCTACAAGGATGAAGAAGCTGGTGGTGGAACAGGCGGTGTAGACTGAGGATCAGCATGTTGCAACTCGACAACCGAGGGAACAGGGACAGACACACTGGACGGTGGAGGAACATTGTAATATGCCTCAGACTCAAAGAAAGTAACATCTGCAGAAACATAATACCGACGAGTGAGAGGATGAAAACACCGATAACCCCTTTGAGTTCGCGAATAACCGACAAAAACACACTTTGTTGCACGTGGAGACAGTTTGTCCAACCCAAGGGAAAGGTCCTGAACAAAGGCCACACACCCAAACACCCTCGGTGTCAGACTAAATAAGGTGGATT
Source organism: Posidonia australis (assembly GCA_024699735.1). Classification (NCBI taxonomy): domain Eukaryota; kingdom Viridiplantae; phylum Streptophyta; class Magnoliopsida; order Alismatales; family Posidoniaceae; genus Posidonia; species Posidonia australis. Next base: position 44,284 of record JAMKQA010000465.1, read on the forward strand.
CTGGTTGCAGACGACGAAGTGGAACCTCCCCACCAAGTGGGGTAGCAGGCATCCTGTTGATAAGATAGGTGACTGTAAGCACAGCATCAGCCCAAAGATGTTTTGGAACCTGCATATGCACCATACGTGTACGAGTGACATCTAGAATGTGCCTATGCTTACATTCTGCAACCCCATTTTGCTGTGAGGTATGAGGACATGATGTCTGATGGATGATACCCAGTGAAGCACACATAGAAGTAATGTTAGAATGCATAAACTCAAGTGCATTGTCAGTTCTCAAAAACTTAGGAGTCACATGGAAATTATTCTTTATTTCATTAAGAAAATTTCTGAGTACATCATGAATATGACTTCGATCTTTCAACAAATATACCCAATACACTCGAGAAAAATCATCAACAAAAACAACGTAGTACCTATGACCCGACACAGACTGGACTCTAGATGGACCCCATACATCACAATAAACCAACTCGAATGCTGTGCTACTAGACGCAAGACGCAATTGTTTAAACGAAGCACAATGGTGCTTACCTAACTGACATGACGCACAATCAAAACAAGACACGGATTGCCACAGTAAGGCCTGTTGGAGTTTCTGATGAGATGGATGTCCCAGTCTATTGTGCCAAAAGGAAGATGACTCAACAGTAGATGCCGCAGAAGCCAAGTCTTGAGGAATCTCATCACGAACTAGTAGGTACACTCCATTTCCTCGATCATGGCCCAAACCAATCCTCCTCCTCGTCTGCAAATCCTGAAAGGTATAGTGAAAAGGGAAAAAGGTCACACAACATTTTAGCTGTTTCGTAATAGCACTAATGAACAATAAATTTACAGGAAAATCAGGGACAAAAAGGACATTCTCAAATGGTAACTGTGAAGAGGCGTGGACCATTCCCTCACCAGAAACTGGGCAAGTTCGACCATCAGCAATCGCGACAGTCTGAATATCAGATATCTGGGATAATTGTGTAAACAAACTACGAGTACCTGACATGTGGGAGGAGGCACCGGAATCAATGATCCAGGAGGAGTCTCTCGAGGCAAATAGGGCACTAGTACCTGAAGTGCTGGCATGTGTGGCTATGGCAGTGGAGTCAGTGACCTTTAGCTGCTGAAGCCGCTCGTAATCAGCCTGTGATACAGTGAATGTCGGTGGCTCAATAGTAGCAACAGATACAGGGGCCTCTGTAGTAACATTAGCCGTCTGAGGACGACCAATAATATCCCAGCATCGCTCAACTCAGTGACCCAACCGTCCACAGTGTGTACGTCGTGGCCGTCCTCCGGTATCGCCACGACCACGTCCTCCTCGCGCACCACCATGTCCACGTCTATGGGTGGCCGCCATGGCAGATGGCTCTGACACTGTATGAGAAGTAGAAGTAGACACCCGTATAGGCTTGCTGAACGTGGTATGAAGATTTGGTAGTACATCAGCAGCCAGTACCTATCCTCGAATTTGTGAACTGAGATTTGGATTCAGGGCAGAGAGAAACACAACAACCACTAATTCTTCACGATACTGACGCAAGCGGGTGATATCAACTGTCAGAGGCTGATGAACATCCAACTCCACCAGTAAGGCTCGAAGAACAATGAAGAGATCCTAGATAGATCTGTCCCCCTACCGTGGAATGAAAACTGCTCATAAATCTCACAGACTCTGGAAATATTCTTTTCATGCCCATAGGTGAGTTGAAGTGTATCCAAAATCTTCTTTGCTGGCCGTAATGATATGACACCACGTGCAACAGAAGGCTCCATACTATTAGCCATCCAAGTAATAACCGCCGCATCATCGGCCAACCAATCTTCATAAATATCAGATTTGATGTTCGGAGGAGGATCTGTAAGGTGCTTCAATTTTCTGTGTGCCAAAACAAATGTCTCAAAACTCTAAGACCACAGATGATAGTTAAGGCCAGAGAGTTTCTCAGAGGTACCACTCATGTTTTTAACAAACGAATCACGAGATGACATCATCACTAATTTTCAGTAGCGAATCGCAAATAGATGGTCTGAAAACTACGAAAAAAATAGACCAACTGCTCACCACGGTGTATGGATGTGACGTATCCACACATAACACCAACTGGAGACTGGAGAAAGGGCCTAAAACATGGCCAGGAAGGGCTGGACTACCTTAACAAGTGGACGGGAGAGGCAACCAGGCATCACCGGTGACGTAGCATTCGCCGATGACGCCGTACGACAGCAGAACTGCCAATAGTGGACTGCTGGCCACGTATGGGCCTACCGGCAGCGGAAGGTGCCTTGGGCATGCAGGCGGGAAGTCTAGGGGCAGCGGGAGGGCGGTAGGTCACGTTCGGTGTAGGACAGGCGGCCGACGGCAGCGACGGTGGCGGTCGGCGGCGAGTACAGCGGTGGCAGGCGGCTAGGGTTTTTTTTGTGGTTTCTCCCTATGCTCTGGTACCATGTTATGAGAGAGAACCAAGATAATCTCTATTGATTAGTGAGGATTACATATATATAGGTATTAAACACTCCATGGATATACAGATATCCAATAACCCATTTAACCATAAAATACATTCCCACCTATTCTAACATGTAGAATGTAAGGTTTCATGATAAGAAACTATTATATCAAGGAAATATAAATTATCATTATTATCCAAAGAACTAGTTCAAATAAGATTAGAATCTTGAAAAAGGCAAAATTTCTCATTTCCTTGAAGACAAGAATAACTAGATTTGTCCAATACAGAAATAGAAATCAAATTCTGCCTAAAACACAGTATAACATAAGTCTCTTTCAAATCTAAATAACAATCAGTTTGTAACAATAATCTAAAATGACAAATAGCTTCTACTTCAACTATATTGTCGTCTCCTACAAAGATGTGTCTGTTGGATCAAATAGCTTCTCTAGAGGAGGTGAATAGAGAATTTACTTAAGTAGTTATGAGATTTCACTTTTCTTTAATTTATGCAAGCAATTCACAATATGTTTAGGTATGGAAGAAAATTTAAATAATGAAGGGAATGAAATACAATGATGATAACACTATAAATTTATAGTAGTTCAACCAACCCTTACTTAGTCCACTCATCAAGAACCCCTCTTGAGATTTTCCCATTAATTCAAATCAAAACTTACTTGTTGGATGAATCCTTGCCAACGCTGCAATCTGCTGATCCTTCTCACACCCGGAGAAGCTTGAAGCATACCTTTTTTACTCTTTTTGCTTACTATAACTTACTAAGATCTTCCAAATTTTTCTACCAAGGATTTAGAAAATGAAAGCTCTTTTGAAATGACTAAGGAGTATTAAGAATGTGGGAATTGAGCTTAGGCTTGTAGGACTTGAGCTATTAGTTGCTATTAGAACTAATGTGTCCATTCAATGGGTGCTTAGAGCTCTATTTATACTAATTAATTGAGCTCAAGCTGTGTCTAACGGATATAAAAGATATTTGCAATGGATTTCTGATTAGGTACGTCGAAATTCTTCGGTCAACTAAAAATCTGAAACGATCGGAATGTTCGGTTTGCCGAAACATTTTGATATGTCAAAATTCATTAAAGTTTTCACCATTCAGATTTCGTTAGTCAATAACTTCGTTAATTAACTTTTTTTACATACTTCAGTATATCAATAGAATTCGGTATGTTGAAAATAACCTTGAACCTATATTTAATTATTTTTCTGAGGATTTCCTACTAGGTTTATGGGTATCCCTATTTACCTAAGATTTTGACTTAGGTTGGGAGATCATTACACATCCTAGATGATACATTAAGAAATAGAAAATTACATCAAAGATTACAACTCAAATTGATAATGTATTCTCTTGATTTTCTTGAGTCTTCCTCTTCCTTCAATCTTTCAAGGTCCTTTGTAATTCTTTTCTTTTGATGCTCGTCTTGTCTTTAGATATCTTTTTGTGAATTTCTTCATGCCTGTCGTTGTAAAACTCATCATATACATGCAATACATTTCTCAAGTAAGTGCATTAAAATATTTGTACAAATTACTTTTCTATCATCAAAATAAAATATTGATTTACATATTTCCAACAGTGTCTTTCGCCATTACTTGGTGTTTGACAACTTAGACAATCCCATATGGATACACTTATATAAGTAGTTACATCAGAATCTATCCATCAATTGTGTATAGGTACAAAAGCTATATTAACTTTAGAACAAACTAAAGTAAAAAATATACCTTTTTTAACACGTCAAGCGTGATACTTGGTATAGCCATCCTTTTTATGCCCACCCTTCTTGCAAAAGTGGCAAATAAACTCAAACTATCTTTGTTACTTTTTGGGTGAAACATCAACTGCAACTTCATTGATCTTTAATTTCCTTTTGCCTTTATCCTTTGAAGCAGATTCAAGGTGAGTTCTCTCTATCTTATCTTACTTTAGTATCTTTTCTTCTTGCACATAATGGAAAACAAACTGATCATTAATAGTCCATTTCTCTTTTTGGCAATTGTAATTGATCTTGAATTGACTTATTGTACAGGAAGAGAGATCAAAACTAAATGCACGAGCAAGTTTTTTGATAGCTCTAACTTAAATACTTTTATTTTTGAAGCAATATTAGACATTTCTAAAATATACTCCTTTATATTTCTCTTGGCATTGTACCTCATAAAACTAAATTTGCTAATAGTATACTAGTTTTTGTCTGTTCATTTTTGGTAAATCGTTTCTCAATGTTATCAAAAAACTCTCTGGCATTTGTCTCTTCAGACAATATACTTCTAAAAGTCTTTGGAATTGCACACCTCCTGATTATCAAACTTAGTTAATTGGAACACTCACACTTTTCATAATTTTTTCTGTCCTCAGCCAAACTATTGGACTCAAAAGTAGGGGATTGTTCTTTCCTTAGGGCTAAATTTAGAAACATGCATTCAAAAACAATCATAACGTTATCTTTCCAATATTTAAAATTTGTGCCATTGAAGAAGCGAATCAAATTGATGTTAGCAATATTAAAGTAGATGTATTTACTAAAGAAATTAATAAATAATTAAAAAACCAAGAGAATAGTTAGTCCAATGACAAATATATTAATCTTTAAATATAAAGAAACAAATAAATAAACTCAATTTATGATGGGGTCTATCTCAAAATACCTAGTGCAATATCAACATTTAGCCTTTATGCAAAAATGTCAACTTGCAAGTGGTATTCTTTAATGTAGTAATCAAATACTAACAATTTGTCCTATCAAGTTGTAACCATGCTGGCGAACACTCATGTATGGCGTGAAAGGCTGAATGCACGAGAACTAGCAGAGTCACAGTGAAGACTTTTGGTAAAAGGCTGAAAGGATGCAAAAAGGAAATCACCACTTTATTTACTTAAATGAGAGACAAGGAAAGCTGTATGAAATGCAAATGCAATGCTTTATGCCTAAAAGATGCGACACTTTGGTCACTACATGCTAGAGAATGGATAAGGATTTTTATTACGTGTGAGGAAAGCATTAGGCATCCCTACACGTCCGAAAAAATCGATCTTTCTAGACTTATCGCTCGCATGGTGTGACTTATGCATGTGTGCTCACCTATGTATAAAATGTATGCTTTATTATGCCTAAAATGCATGCTCGATGCTATATCAAATGCAAGTGGACGAGAAGCCATGCAACCTAATGCTCAGTAATGCTATAGTGGCTTTGGACCAAGGCATAATGGTGCCAGTATGATCCACTAAGGACATACATGAGACAATCAAGTCCGGTTAAAAGAAACGATACAGTTTGCAACATTTTTCTAATGAATGCAAATAAGATGCGAATGCATGTGTGTATGTTATGCTAAATGATATGCAAATGATTTGATGTCATGCAAAACTAATGGTGGACATAACCTATTGCTCAGCCATGCTACCCGAACTCTGAACTGTACGCCGACACAAAGAAATCACACCGACAGAGCCCAAAAGGCGACTGATTCACAAGAGTTTAAGTAATAAACATCACCACTTTACTAGATGCAAAACTAATGCAAACATGAATGTATGACTATGAAATTATGAAGGTATGACTATGGTACAACCTTGAATATGCACCATGAAAACCAAAGCCAAAAGCATCGAGGAGAGCATGCAAATTAGGATGCAAAAATGACTATTTGCACCTTGAAACTAGGTTGGTGTGCCAAAGTGGTGCACCAAGATGGTCCTCCTCTATAGTGCGCCTATGAGGTGTGCCAATCTGGTGCGCCATGTTGGTGCTTCAATCTGGTGCATCAGATTGGTGCTCCAATCTGATGCTCTATTGGGGTGTGCCCTAGATGCTCTAGTACGCTATCAAGGTGCGCCCTAGATGTTCTGTTTTAGATAGCAAGCTTGATCGCCAGAAATGGTGAATTCCAACGATCAAGTCAAGCAACTAGCATCCTAGGAAGCATGAGGGAAGTGTAATGAGTGTGCCTAGAGGTTAAATGAGATCCTACAATGCATGGGTGCTTCCACTCAACTCCTCCCTCCATAAACAGGTTCAGGCCATCTTTGGTTGTGAACTCTGGCTGTAGGCTCCATGGAGGCTCGACGGTGTTTTCGGAGGATGGGAAAGCAAGGTGGAATGGGTAGGGTACTGTCCAGATGTGAATGAATGCAAAACATCTCCTCTGAACCTCTTCGAACCTCACCAAAGGGCATGGGTTCGACCAGTCGTGGTGGTGGTTGTGAACGCCAGGCAATCCTCCGGACTTGCTTAGTGGTGAAAGCTGAAAAGAGAGGGAGACCATAGTGGGCTCACCATGTGCTCAGGCCATCACCCAAACACCGACTATGTGAACCCGTCATTAGCATCAACAAATGATGCATATGAATGAAGGAGAACTTAGGCAAATGAAAAGCAGATAACATGCATGAAATAACAACAACACAGTGATAACAAGGAAATAATGGTTCTAGTTTGCATGGGAATGAAGGGACTTACTTGTGAATGCTTGTGGGTGTAGATATCCCACTTCGCATTTCCCAGAATCATCTAGGATAGGAACCTTTTAGGTATCCCAGATTACAGGACTGAGAATTTTCTACGTTATCTTCCAGATATTTCATGTTTTCTTTAAAAACATTCTTGATTTTACTTGGTTGAAGGTTATTAGCTGTGGCAGAGCTAACCCACTCAAGTTGATCGTAGGCTCGAGTCCCTTAAACATTTTGGTGTGAATCGTTAGATGTGGCAAAGCTAACGCTCTCATCTTACTCAAGTTGGTAGCAGATTTGAGTACTTTGAGCTTAAAGAAGGTATTTTTATAATTTAATGTGATTTTTGAGTATTTTCCGGACTTGCAAGGAGTTTCTGTGGATTTAACATAAAAGATAGGGACAAAACGTAAAAAAAAACCAAGATGTTGCCAGTAGTAGAGATTACTAGTCTCATTGCCATAGGAACAGGCAACTAATCTTGTTGTCATAGGAACAGGCGACTAATCTTGTTGCCATAGGTGCATGCAACTAGTATTGTTGCCACAGGTACAAGCAATTAGATTCGTTGCCACACCAATAGGCGACGAGAATCTTGGAATTCTTTCTATAGATAATTTGACATTCCGGGCTTTAATATAATATATGGGGTATTTATAAATATTATCATGATTTTTCCCATATTTATTCTAATTTCTAGGATTTTCTAAGTACTTATATATTTATGGAATATCATATAAATCTTTATCAATGCCAGATAATTCCAGATAATTCTAGAAAATTCTAGAAGAATAGATGACGTTGATTTTAATATCATATATTTTTATCATATTCAAAAACGAAATATGATATTAATTATCATCTTTTAAATGCTAGAATTATTTATAATTTAAAAAGATAATTTCAACATGTGCTTAATTTCCAATTATTTAATTAATTACAAGACTGGAATTTGTTATAGATATATTTGACATAATTCTCATAATTATTTGGGATTTTATCTTTTAAATTTGATTTTGATTTTGAAGTTGCATTTAAAATTTGATTTTGAATTCAAATACTTTCTAGAATATTCTAGCGATTTTTAGAAGACTTGAAAATCACAAAACAAGTCGTTTACAGTTGCTAAATATTTGTTGAATCGATTTTAGATTTTTATTTTAAACGTGAAAATATTTAAAGCTCGTTGGCACAAGGAGTGGCAACTAGTTTATAAAAGACGATTTTTGTCTAATTTTCCACACTAGAAAATAAAACTTTCTGAGCTGTCGCCGACCTCTATGGCAACATATCTAGATATGTCGCCGGTCCCATTGGTGACGAGTCCTAAATAGCTCATTTTTTGAATTTTTGAGCAGATTCAATATCTAGATATTTTCTTAACTTGTTTTTGACGAGATCTGACGTCCTCGTGCCTATAAATAGACCCCCAGACCTTGAGTTTTGGAAGGCCTTCCAATTTTAGAGAAAGGTTGCCTAGAGAGATTAATTCCTGGCGAAGTCCTGTCAAAATCATCCTAAATCCATAGAAATCTTTTCAATCCTAGCTTATGCGCACCTCTAAAGCTCCGTCCAAACTTCCACTTCCTCATCCACTCCACAGCGTATGAGGGTGAAAGGAGTATCTTCCAATCCTTGTATTTTATTATTATTATATAAATCTATTGCATGACATAGATTAACACATGGCATATACATGTAGGGAACTACCCCCTATTTAGTATTTAGTTGTATGTTTAAGTTTTTCTTTTGTTATTTGTTTAATACACCTAATTTAACCAATTTTCTCTTGTTTTTCCTATTTGTTTTGAAGGGAAGGATCTTACATAGAACAAGGAAGCCATCGAACGACATTCAGCCATCGATTCTGTGAGCCAATGAACCCACGACCTCAACTTCACATCAGATCTCGAGTTTCTACATTAGACCAGGAGCGAAATACAAAAGGGAATCTTATAGTGGGTTGTCCTTCGATGGGTAGCTCACGGCGACACGACTCAGGTTGGGATGCTCGACGGCGTCGGTGGCATGCAAAGAGGACGGTATGGTGTTGGGATGCTATGGGTGTGCGGTGGCTATAGCTGTGGATGGCCAAAATGGGGGTTATCTCGGCGACAGGGTGGGCTACGTCGGAGAGGATAACAAGGTGCTCTTGTTGGTGGAAAAGGGCAGGGCTCCTTCCCCAATGTGTGAGAGGAAGAGTTATATGACTGGGAGACGAAAGGACGAGGAGCCCGAATGTCGGAGAGGCCTGTCGACGCGAGGGAGTAACGGACTACGCGACTGCTGAGCTCACTAGAAACAAGATAGTGCACCACCCAGTGTGCTGGATCGTGCGCCCAAATGGTGTGCCGAGTTGGTGTGCTTGGCTTGTTGCTGGGCTTGTTTCTTTGGTTGTGAGCTTAGTTTAGTAGATTGGCTACGACTTTAGGCTAGTTTGGAGGGTAAAATGGGCTTGGTATTAGTATGCATCTCGTTGCCACTGAAGCAAAGTCTGTCAGAGAAATCTATTTGTGAGTGGCTACTAAATTGGGGTGTCTACACAAGTAATAAACCTTCTTTTGGACCGACTAATTATTTACATAGCACAATCATATAATTGTCATGTATTTATTATTACAGGTGTGCTTGATATTCGGTAAAATAGTAATCTTCCTTTGGATTGATTACTAGCTACATGAATCTCAAACACACTAACATCTTTCTATCCCAAATAGATTAATCTAGGCAAGATAACCTACTTTTGTAGGATGTTGCTTTGATTAATGTATTCTTAAATAGAAGACAATTTATAGTTGATCGTAAATAATGAATTTATTTGATTCCATAAATCATGGTTTAACAATTAATCATTATGACATGGTAAAAGGACTGAAATACAATTTAAAGTAAATTGTAATAGTTTATTCTAACAAAAACTATATTCTAACCATGTAAAAATACATTTTGGAACAAATGTTTAAACTATAAGGACCAAATAGTAAAATTCCAGAAAACTCCGGACTTAATAGAAATAACAAATTTTTGTTGGATTTTTCATTAAATCAAATAGCTTTATAGAGTTTTCTTGATTAAAAAAAAATTTACGTGGGAAAATATAAATGTAAGCACTTCTTTGTAATTATATAACTAAAGGGGTGGGTACATGGATCCAGCTTGGATCTGATTATCCAGAAAATTCGGAAGCCTTAATTAGCTGTAAAAACATGTAGCAAGAAGGAAGGCGGCAGCGTTGGAACCTTTGACAGCTGGATTGCTGCTAAAGGGGCGTCTCCCAAGCCCTTGGCCAGCGTTTTGGCACCCAAGAGGTATCGAGGCATCGAAACGCTCCAATCTAGTGGCAGTCAAAAAATCAGATCAAGATAAAGTCATGTTTTTTCAATTTTGATGCATAAAAACACAATATCAAGATTGTTCATGCATGAAACAATCAACATAATTTAGATTAAAAACATAAGATTTCATGATGAAATAACATGATTTGCTCTGATATCACTTATTAAAAATAGATTTCAAATAGTATGCGAATTTTACATATTAAAATTCAATTTTCAAGATCTAAATATGTCATATTCATTATAAATAAAATATATGCGAAAGCGTACATGAATTTATGTAAAAATCATAGAAATCCTTGATCACCAATCCAGATCTGGTCTTCCAAACCACCAAGCTCTTCTTTCTTGCTCTTTCCCAAGATAAGAGTGAGAGAGAATGGAGGTTAAAAGCTTACAATTTGGAGATCATGATTTTAATTTATAGAAGTCTATAATTTTGTATATTTCCAATTCGACCCATTAACAAATACAAATTTGCCATGTTCAAATCAACTGTTAAGGTACAGTTGTCTAGGAAGAGTGAAACTCACATCTTCCTCTCAGGTTCGAATCTTACAGACCGTAGGGAATATATATATATATATATATTTACCGATTTAAAAAAAAAATAAATAGAAATATGAGTTAACGATCTCTACACATATTAACCCACACCACTTAAAATGTTACTAGATTCAATCCAAAATGAAATAGATTACTTTTAAATAAATTTAATAGAAAATAATCTATAATACTTTAATTAATTTTATATTAACTCATATTTATTTAAATTTAACCCAACAAACAAACATAACTTACGATGACAACACATATCACCTTTTGACTGCGAGAGAAAACCATTGACTGGCTCAACTATCGCTCACCTTGGAAAATAGCACCAGTCCCAGTTGGGAACCACTCATTTTGATACTGTTGACTTGTTAATGCCGCTTTAGATAAAGCCACAGTTTACCAAAAAATAAAAGAAGATTAGGTATTGCTTTACATTAGTTATGCTCATGCTCATAGTCAACTTTTTCGAATTATTTTTTGAACCAAGGTAATGCGATTAAATTAAGGAGGAGTGCTTGTGTGCCCATAATGCAGGGGAACAAAGTTCAGTAACTGTTGCAAAACCCAAGTAGCTTACAATTAGACATGGAAAACGGGCTAGACCGGCCCTGGGCCGCCCGATCCAGCCCGGGTCAGGTCCAACATGGGCCTGAAAAAACAAAACATGGGCCGGACCGAGCCGGGCCAGGCCTGTCGTGGGCCTTGGGTTGTGTCGGGCCTAAAGCTCAGGCCTGCCAAGGCCCGTGAAATAGGTCAATTTTGGCCCGCCAGAACACCATAGGCCGGGCTGGGCCGGCCCACCAATAGTAAAAATTTAAAAAAAAACGTTTTAAAAAAAAAACAACAGCCTGACCCGTTAAAAAAAATAATAATAATAATAAACAATAGGGCCAGGCTGAGTCCGGCCCGTTAAAAAAAACTTAAAAAAAAAAACAACAAGGTCGAGCTGAGCCCGACCGTTAAAAAAAAACTTAAAAAAATAAAATAAAAGTGCAACCGTCCAAAGGACCGTTGCATGATTTCAACTGTTGCCAACGGCTGAAATATGAAAAATATGGCCGTTGCTATGCAGCGGCCATTTGTTTTTTTTTTTTTAAACTTTTCTTTTATTTTTATCCTATAAATACCCTCTCATCCCATTCATTTTTCTTCACAATTCAATTTTCTCTTTTCTTCTCAACTACAATTTTCTCTATTACAATTTTCTCTCAATTTTCAAGTGAAGATTTCGCTAATTGGCTTTGGATTCCGTCTGGTTTATCTACTCTCCAAACTCTAGCCTCCACGCGACAGTAGCTGAGCCAGCAATATCAAATTTTCTCTACTTCTAATCCTTCCAAATTCTTTACTTCTAATCCCTCCATTTTTGGGTTTTGGTTTTTGTGGGTTAAGGGTTTTATTATTTTATATTCATTTTTTATATTAAA
>JAMKQA010000467.1:0-29371 GCA_024699735.1 Posidonia australis
GCTATAATGTGCAGAATGGCAATAATGGTGATTGGGGAAGCTACTTCTACTATGGTGGCCCTGGCAAGAATCCAAATTGCCCATAAGCGAAAGAAAGAAAACATGATGCTCTTCTCAACCTCTTCCTGCCACATATGCATCTCCCCAATCTTATACACCTCTTTCTTAGATTTTTTTTTTCCTTTTTTTGTTGCTTTTTTACTTACTCTCCACACTAATAGTTGGAGAGAGGGAGGCCAAAACAAGGTTTCTTAAGAGGAGAAACGAGGCCCCTCAGTTGTGTTCCTTGTGTGTAATTTGGTGTGTCTTCGCTCCTCTCTCTGGAGGAATTTGTTCGGTTTTGTTAGTGCTGATGGTGGTTATGGTGGTGAACGAATGTGTTCTCGTATTGGATTCGCTCTCTCTCTCTCTCTCTCTCTCTGCTTTCTCTTACAGTGGCTACAGTTTTGCATACTGTCTCTTAATTGATTGTTGAAATAGGACTTTATAGCAAGTTAGTGAACATGGCATTCCTGTTACTTATAATTTGAATAAGTTAAGTTCATAGAAACATTTGTACTGAATGATAAAGACACATCAAGCCTAACAAGTAGCAATGGTCTGTAACTCAACCTAAGTACGGACAAAGGTCAACTCAGTGCAATTCTAGACAGCGACGTTCAAGTTAATTGAAGGAGGTATTGACAAAAAATATGCACATCAGAAGAACAGAACCTCCTAACCTAACTCATGAGGACTGGATCCTTCATCCGTGATGTTTTCTTTCGTCACACCATGGTATGAATATGAGTACTGTGGATGTAGGGCTGGTGGAGGCCACTATGTTACATCACTCATCAAGCAGAAAATGACATTTGAAGTATGGATGCTGGAGATCTATGCGTGCATGTGAATTGCTTATCTGGCGTTCACACTGCGACACTCTTCTTTTCAATTAATGAGCACCCCCAACCTAATCTTTTGTTGGACAAATTTCCTTTCCTCTCTCATCCCTGCTTTCTGAAGTAATGGTCCAAGGCCCTTTTGTTGCATTACCACATGCAAGTGGCCGAAACAACTAGGGTTTGCTCCACAGTTGTGAGTCTGTGAATGAGTGAGTGAGCTGGGGACTCCATTTTCCTGTCTTTGGTGTTTGAATGGAGCTTCCAATGACATGGCCAGTAGACCACATAAGTAGGCTATACATTAATATACATTAATATTTTTGTTTTGCTTAGGAAGACGTCCTGTCTGAGGTTTCATTAAAAAAGAGAGGCAGCAATTTGTTAATTGTATGCTTTCCAACACCTTTGCCACTTTTTAAGTTGGTCGTTTTTTGCGTGTAAGGAAATAGTGAGGCAACCACTTGGGAGGTCAGGAAGTATACATTGGAAGTATGGAATCATACATGATACATTGAGATTACTTTCTTGGATACTGCCCAAACACATGGAAAGGATCAACATTTTCTCTTGCATGTACTATCATGATCAACACAATCAAAATTATTTTGGAGTTTCAAATCATATTTGGTGATATTGGATAGGGGTTTCAAAGTATATCTGTACGAAGGTAGCAGAATAATTACAGCATTTTAGTTACATCTGTCACACCCATTTACCTCAAGTCAAGAGCGAAGTTCACATGAGGAGGTACGCATATGAACTAAATCTTGCATGCAGACATGAAAGGAGTGTCATAATATGGACCACCGTGCAATGAACGACTATAGTTTGGGTGACTATGCATGGACTGTGCACATCTCTGCAAGATAGACCATGTAAGGTGTGATCAAGCGGACTGTATGCTGATATTAATTGCATGAGGCATGCGTAATTAAGGAAGGTCGGGAGTCATGCATGGGTTAATCAAGTGTTACATTGAGCATGCACTGATGACACATATTATGCGAGTGAAGAGGCATCAAGGCACAATTAGTGTGACGAGTGAAGATACTTTAAAGTTCATGATGGCACACTAGTCAATGGAAAGCATGACAGTCAAGCGTAAGCAATAAACCTTCAATGTACAATCTTGATGAAGCTTTAATGTATGGAAATTAATAGTACCGAGATGTGCAAGCTTTATTGTGGAAATTAAAATCTGGAATCAATATACATTAGTATACACGAGTGATGAAGCTTGATAGTGCTTCAATGTGCACAAGTAATGAAGCTTAATGACACTTAAGCGTGTAGAGCTTTATTGTGCGTTTAAGTGTGCGTGAGTTAAAGGAGCTGTTTTGGTTAAAACATGTTAATGGAAACTTTAATGTGTGTGTAATAGACCAGATTTTTTGTAAGTTATTATGAACATAATTGTGTGGATGTGTGTTCATGTGTATATAAATATATGTAGAGGAAGAAGAGCACAACAATAAGAGAGTGTGTTGTATCTTCTTTTCCGTTCTTATGCGTAAGGTATTCTATAAGTAATATAAAAGTGGAGGTATTCCCTATATTTTCAAGTTTTTCATTGTAACTGCGTTTGTATGTTATTTCGCAAGTAATTAGGAGTATGTACTTGTGCCATAGGAGCTTTTGAATGGTTGAATTGCAAGAAAGAGGCTAAACTGAAGTTGTGTATTTAAGCTAACTTAGTACGGCATACTTAATTTTCTAATATTGAAGAAAAAAGGTATGACAACATCTACCTAAAACATATAAACATTCAGTCCATGTTTGGATGCAGGAATAAGGACGAAATAAAGATAGAATTGGATTAATAATTTCGTTTGATAAGTCAAAAGGTGAAATAGAAGCAGAATAGTAGTTTCTATTTTGATTTACCTATTCCAGAATAACTCTTCCATAGGAAAGACGGAATAAAGTTATTCCGCTAAGTTATTCACATACATGTATATATACGGTGTGTTTATTTTTTGTCTAAAAATTAATATAAATATAATATAATGTATACATATTTTGAACTAGATATATATCTTAATAATCAAGTTGATTATTATTAATCTACATGTTTTCCACTTATTCCAACTCTTATTCTAATACTTATTCTACTTTTCCTTTAAAAGAAAATCACTTTCAAATTGAATAGTAATACCATCAAAATACTAATACCACTTTTCACTTATTCCTACTTTTCTTATTCTACATCCAAAGAGAGGCTCAGGCTTTATTTATTGAAATTTGATTGTAAGTTGAACTAAACAACATTAGTTGAGTTAGAATAACATACTTACCTAGAAGTGTTCATAAATTGCGCAAATGGAATTTTCAAAATGCAATATAGGAGGCTTTCCAAAAGAAAGTTGCAATGCTGGAGGTGTTTCTGTTCTGTTTATAGCCCATACAAATGCAAATTTCAATAATCTTTACTGTCTAGAAGAAAACCAATTGAACCATATTTTTTGATCTCATGTCTAACCAGTAAATCTTACCGCAGGAAAACATACTACTACAATAGTGTCAACCTAAGCTGAGAGAACTTGGAGCTCAGCCGGTTAGCCTCTTTCTTTAAAATTTTGACTATGATGATTTAGATTTGAGTAGTTGGCATGTAGCTGTTGATTTTGGGAGGATGGTCAAATTCTTGGAGTCGTGGAGAAGTGTCTCTCTTCCCATGCATGATAGTTTCTCTGTCTTTTGCTTCTTACAGTACAAGTATTGTCATAAAATTGGATTTAGTGCAGTTTGTATCAGCAGTGCCGGATAGATAGATGTGAACATGGCATGATGTTGATGGCTTCTGCTACATATTTCCTTCTTATACATTTTTTTTATCAAACACATTACTTCCTTCTAGAAAACAACCACAAATACTTGGTAGTCAAAAATGGAAACGAAGCAAAGAAATGCAGAGTGCTGTTACAAGGTGTCAAGCCAGTTAATGGGCAAAATTGGTTTTGAGATATATCATGGTTGGTTTTCATGTGTCAATTATTTTGAGTATGATTTTGCGGGGCTCAAGCTTGTATTCCTTGGAATTGAATGTTCTATGCAAGAATTGTAAGGTTCTTGTATTTTGTAAACTTTATCAGGAGTCATACGGAGTTTTCTTTTAGTTTTAACGATGGATTTAATCTAAGGTTTGGAATCGTCTGGCTTTCTGGTCTTACCTTCGCTGTAGCACTAACTCTCTCGCAAGTGCAATCTATTTTTTATGTATTTTAGAATGTTTTGCATATGGAAAGTATATTGTCATATGTTATTTATTATAGATTAAATTTTATGTCACTTAAGTTTGAACCGTAGGGGAGAAAATTCTCTATCCCCATGGAGCTATGCATATTTTTCAGAACTTCCCGGAAGCCAGTTTGAGACTTCTTGACAATACTTTCTAAACAATACTTTGTTGGAATCACAACTCTTTCTAAACAAGACCTATATTTGGACATTCACTTCTACCAAAAAAAACAAAAGGTTCTGAAATTACCATTTTCCGTTTTTATAGAAAAAGTAGATATTGTTGGAATAAATATACAAAAAATTGTCGCGTTACATTTAGTCACTATTTTGAGAGCTACAACTACAACCTGGGCCGGACAAGGCAGACAAGCCATCTAGATCCAACAATGACACATGTAATGAAAGAACAACCACTAGGGAGTGGAAACTAAAATTATGAAGAAAATAATAAAGACAAATCATCCATATGCAGCGTCACGTACTCAACATCTTTCTGAGGGATGTTACCAGCATGGCAATGGATAAATACTTACAGTAAATTAAATTATTTGTCTACAACCACTTACTCTACTAGAGTTTCTATATGATTATACGAGAAATTGGGAGTTTGAATCTTAAAAGTATTAGTGATCAGTAATTAAATCATTTGAGTTTAACAATTGAAATCTACTAAACTCAGGACCTTTAGATGAAGAATTATGAAAATTAGATTGTATTGAAAATTTAATCATATGTACCTTATATTATAGTAATTCAAATCATAAGGTTAAAAAGGGTAAAAAGAGAACAATAAAGTACCTACACCATATTGCTTGTAGGTACTTACTCATTCGACGATATCGACCTGTAAAGGAAAACATATCCTAATTTCTAGATCTTAACAGCTATGATAATTCCTTCTTTAATGTTATCCATGTACAAGTGTAAACATGTAAAACAGGTTGGACTGGCCGTCTGGTTATACGAGTCAAATCAGCTTGGGCCAGAATTTATAAGTCCCGACTCAACACAGTTCATGGACCACCATTGGGCCCAGCCACGAGTCAACCAAGTCGTGCTGGGTGGGGTTGGTCCATTGGGTCGGTTTGTTTTAAAAAATTGGGAAAAAATTATTTTTTATTAAATATTTAAATATTTAAATATTTGATATATACATAAAAGAATATTTATTATTAAATATTTCGATATTTGATATATAAAAAAATTGAAAAATACATAAGATATTTAATATTATACATTTTTACATTTTATATCAATATAAATTAAAAATTTTACAAAAAAAAGTATGTATTTTTAATTAATCATAAATAGAACCCGTTGCTGTTGAAGTTGATGTGATCTCTGATTCGTTGTTTAAGTTCAACATCTGAAGATAATCAACCACATCGTACCTATTCTTCAAACACGTAGAGGCTTTTATGGACTTTTCTGATAATTTATATCTTTTATCACTTAAAACTTCTTTACTTACAGAAAATGCAGACTTCGACATTACAGTAGATACTAGAATTGTTTGTAAATTTTAGTTATTTTTTAAACTACAGGAAACCTAATTTCAGTGGTAGATCATTATTTTACACTACTAGAAATTCTAGATTTTATGAAAATATGTAGCGAGGGCATGGCGAGGATTAGTCCTCATAAAACATTAACGAGAAAAAATAACGTGGACATAGTGAGAATATCTCCTCGCAATAATGTTACGAGGACTTAATGTGGATATATCTTTGTTATGTCCTCGTCTTTTATTTAACGAGGAAATAGCGAAGATATGTCTTCGCTAAATTCGTCCTAAAATTCTAACCTATGAGCCACTTCTTCCTTTCTTCATTTGCCTTCTCTCTCCCTCTTGTCTCTCGCTCTTGGATTTCTCTCTCACTATGTCCCCACTCATCGCCGCCTCCCGCTCGTCGTCGCCTCTTCGTCTCTCCCTCTCGTTTGTCCCTCTCATTGCATTTTTCTTGGGCGGTCGGGTTATTCCTCCTCCTCATCCCCCGATTGAGCACAGCCGGCTCCTCATTCTCTGTCGTAACTTCGTCGACACAGCCTCCTCCTCATCCTTCAGTGTTCAAGGTTGGTCACTATTCTCTCTCTCTCTTTCTCACTATGTATGCCTAGTTCAGCACTAATCTTGTGATTACCTCCCAGTATACGTGTCTATATGTTTTTTGTAGACCTTCTTACTCTCTTGTTATTATTACATTTTAGTTTTATAATACGTGAAATGTTTAGGCCTAAGTGGACCTTGTTCCTCTCTTGTTATTGTTATTGTCTGCAACATGTTGCCACTGTATGTTGTGCTGTTTGTTGGAGTTGGATCTCATTTCTAGGATTTGGTGTACTTTGGTTGGCTAATAGCAAGACTGTGATAGGACTTCCATATTAATGGGTGAGTATTGGTTTCTTCTTTAGATTTTATGTTTCTTTAGTGAATGGTTTTTTGTTGGTTTCCTTAATTTTGTTTAGTATAAACTGAAGTTTCTTTTGCTGAAGAGGAATAATTATTTGAAGAGTAGAGACATACAAATGGAAAAGAAAATTGAAGAGGAATTTATTTCTATAGATTCACATGGAATGACATACAAATTGAAATTATAAACTGTAGGAAGAGAAATTGATTTTGTTTAGTATAAACTAGGGTTTCTATTGTTGAAGGATTTTTTATGGTTGATACATCATACATATTTATTTATTTATTTATTTGTTATTTCCCTTCCATTGGTTGGTAGTAGCTCTAGTTGGTGAGAATGTTTTGTCATGTAAAAGTAACTTGTCATGAACATGAATAAATGGAAAAATTACCGTTTGTTTATTACGACAAATTTGATCACTAAAGTATATTGTAATCAACTCATCATTCATCAGGACATAGCCTTGCCTTTTCTTCTTTCCGGAGTCACTTTATAATTATAACAAAGTTGTGACACTTGACAAATACTCTTGTTCACACTCAAGAAGTGGTTTTGAAATTTCTTTACCATGAAATGATTAGTATATTATCATAATTCTAAAGTAGATTAATATTTCCATCTATAATCATCCTAGGCTCATAGCAGTTTTACTGTTGTATTGCTTTTATTATACTATTAATGCTGTTGAGAAGGCATCATTTCCATTTTTTTTCCTGAAGTTAGCCTTCAAATATGTTAATGAGATCTATAAATTTTTTGCCTTGGTATCGATTATTTGTATTGAATGGAATTTGGTCTAGGAAGAACTTACCATTAGCTTTGGAGTACCAATCTGAGTTGAAAATGAAAATGACTTTGCCATATATAGTGCACATTTGCTAAGATTTCATATTAAGTCGTAACCAATCAAGAGAGTAGACACAAGACAACTTGTTACGTCTTCTCATTGTTTATGATTTTCTAGCACACATCCTATTGATTCCCATGCTTTTGAGTTCACAAGTGAAATATGCGTGTGAAATGAATATGTTAGTTGATTCAATGATCAAATCCGTTATTAACAAAAAATGTGAAAAAATCTCATGCTCAGTTTAAATCAATTAAAATTTGAATAATTTCACATATCCTATAAAATATTTGTATTGTTACTTAAAATAATATTTTTTGTTGTAAAGTGCCAACTTAGAATTTTGATAAATTGTATTATATAATTTTCTTGGAAATGGTGTTAATTGTCCAAATATTTAATGCATTAAACAGTATAATATGGCTCACACACAAATGCAAATGAAACTGAATAACGCGATATGTTTTATTATATATCAAAATAGTATAGTAGATAAAGTCATAATCATATCTATTGCTGACATTTCATTATTTGAATTCAGTTGATCAATTTTTCTAGGTTCAATAGTTATACACAATTTTACAATGAAGGATTATAAAGATCATGAACATTTAGTGAGTTATTAGCTTAAAGCTTAAGTACAAGATGCATTGATCAATAAAAAAACATGAAATCAAAAATGTAGAGCTATGCTACATAAAAAGGGAAATAGAGATTTTTTTTTTTGGAAACGGTTTATAGAATTTTCATTTCAGAGGCTAAAAGACGTCAGATAAAAGCATTGTCATGTCATAATTATACACAACCTCGAATCTAAAGTCCCACTGTAAATGGATCAGAATTTGCATCCAATCAAAGAAGTACCATAGAAAGATACAATTAGAAATAGGTTCTTAAAGATACAACACTGTTTCAGACCTCAAAGTCCTCCAAATTATTCTGCAAATTCCTTGACGCCACTCTAGGGGTTTCTTCAAGATTACTTCTTGAGGATGAAGGGATAGAAGAAGGGATAGATTGCTCCACCATTTGTGAAGCCATAGCAGTAGTATATTGCTGCATTTCATCATTTTCAAAGCCTGAAAAAGCGTTTCTACCCAAAAATACATTAGTGAAATAATATCATAGATGACAAGAGTATATGGTCTGATAGTATTATGAAAAATCCTATTATTCCTTTCTTTCCAAATCAACCAGAGAATGATTTGAAGTAAAAAAGTCCAACCAGAGAAATAGAGATTTACTGCTATGAATATTCTACATACATTACATTCTTTAAATCACTCTATCATATTGTCCAATCTTTGTATAATAGTATAGAAATAAATTATCATCTAGATAGTTGGAATATATACATAATCTTTTGAAATGACCATTAATTCTATTAAGGAAGCTAAACTCGTATTGCATTGACATACATTAATACATGACAAAATAAAAGAAAGGATGGAATCTTCCAACCAGCTAGGAATGGCATCAAGAAAAATGGATGGTTATGGTGGTTTTGAGTTCTTCAACCAATATTATAAGACGGTTGCACATCTATTAAGGATGGAATCTTTCAACCAGCTAGGAATGACATTAAAATAATGGATGACTGTGGATGTTTGAGTTCTTCAACACCTTGCACTTACTCTTTCAATAAACAAGAATAAACTTGCATTGAGGATGGGTTGCATGTAAGAGAAAAGTTATAGTCAATATAGTTTAAAAGATTTTGGGGCGATGAGTTATTTTTTATGTTTTGTAGTCTCCACAATGTTTTTTTTTTTTTTTTTGGGAAATAGGTGGATGTAGTCTCCACAATGTTTTTTTTTTTTGGATATCGATATACATATATTTTTCTCTTTGTGGTTCGTAAGATTCGAACCTAGGAAAGAGGTAGAAGTTCCACTCTTCCTGATCAACTACACCATGGTAGTTGATTTAGTCTCTACAATGTTATTCCTCCATTTTGACGGAAAAGTAGTAGTTACCAGATTATAATACATAGGTTTCACACAATGGTGACATTATTTATTTTTGTGAAGTGATCATTTGGTTTCTAGTTTTCAATTTTTAAGTCTAAATAGAAGACATCCTATCTTGCTGTCCAAACCTTACTTACATGGCTACATGCATTATTTATATCCTATCTTGCTGTATTCCACGAGTGCAATCCACCTATTGTAATTTACATTTCCACTCGATAAAATCCAACATTGCTTCTCTCCATCGACACTTATATCAATTCCGATTGGTAGGGCAAAGGCTCACCGACATCAAAGAAGAAGAAGAAAAGCTAGTAGTTTTTGTTGGTGGCATTGGAAATAATTTCTTTACTGGGGGTAAGTAACATGGAGAGTAATTCTTGAAGCATTTCAACAAAAAAAATCTTTAAGAGCAGTTGACTGTTGAGAGTTGGTGATCTTCTTAGTAGAGAAATAAAAGTTTGGTTATTGAATCAAAATCCTATTCTTAGGACCAAATTTTTACATATCCAAGATTTGCCGTTAGTACCTTTTGAAACACCAGGGACTAGCATACATTTGATTTGCAATAAATCAAATGTTGTCTTCAATGACAAGGTTATCATATGTTTCCTATTTATTTAGCCAATAATTGCATGACATAGACCATAATTTGTTAAAAGAAAAGTAAGTCTATAAACCTTATTTTACTATTTTTTTTAAATATTATTTCTTGGATGGATATATATTGGCTAAAATCAAGTCTTTAAACCTTATCATATTGACTGGTTATAGATTCATATGAAACACTAGAAACTTCTTAGGCATCACTTAACATGACAAAAATAAGAGAAATTAATAAGAGACGCCTAAATTCTTATCATATGAAAACAATCAAGAGGAGACCTAAAAGATCAATCAGTCATCTATAAGATTAAGTCCCATAAGAAAAAATATTGATGAAAGAGAGAAAGTTGTAGATGAACGTGTTAAAGAAAGTCCCATCAATAGGGACTCAATTATATACTTTATCATGCTATACTAACCCATTTTTTTATGCTACTTAAGATGCTGATTGGTTTCATTGTTTCTTGAAATCATTATCAAGTCCAAGTGCAAACAAGTTCATGGTGTTATCTCAAGTCCATGTGCAAACAATACCTTGATGGATTTTGCCACAATATTGATTCATGCAGCAAATCTGCAAATGGCTTGTGTTTGCCATTGTTTGGTGTGATTTGAGTATGGAGGAATCAATAAAATGATTATCTTATATTCAATTTAATTTATAAAATAATATAATTTTAGATTTAATAATAAAAAAAATCATGCATTTGACCAGTCAATCCTGTCTACCATCTTTTAGGCGTCTCTTAACATGACAAAATCACATATACTTAACATGGTATCACTTAAAATGACAAAATCACATATACTTTTGAAGCAAATTTCTTTATTGGTTTATTGGTTTTTGGTTTGGGTGGTTGAATCATTGTCTTGGGTCTCTTAGTTTAAAAGAAAATTACACTGTTGCCTATGATGATTTGTTTGCAAAATGGATTATGTTGGGAAGCCAAGTCATAGCCTTCTTTGCCCAGCAACACATGATATGAAATCAAACTCTATCTGAGGCTATGGAATCCATGCGAATATTTGCCTCTATTTATAGACAGAAAACCTATTGTTGAATTGCAAGCTCTAGGACTTTCTTTGTCAAGATCATGTGCTCGTTTGAAAATGTAGAATCCATATTCTACCGCTTGAATTTCAGGGATGAGTGATGATGTTTCATCGCCATGCTAGTCTTGTTTGCTTTGAAATTCCTTCTTGATTTTTGATTTATATTAGGGTTTTCGTCGACTACTGCCCATGGTGACATGTTTTTAAAATAGATTGTGTTGGTAGGCCTAGACCCCAATTGCGGGAGAACCCACTTGGTCAATCAACACAATGTATGAAATCATGATTGACTACCTAAGGCTTCGCGTTTTCATGTTAAGGCTGGTTGGCAAGTAACTTATGTAAGTTGGCTTATTTTGAAATACTTCAAAGTATTTTGCTCATCTGAGTTTTAATCATCCACATGCAATCGTTCCTTGTTGTGCATGGAGGCTGAAAAACTCAAGATATTTGTGTGTTGTTGTCTACTTTGTCTCGACATTATAGGAGATTGGAGCTAGATAACGGCACAAGATCTATGCCAATATGAGTTGTTGTCTTTAACTTTTTAAGTGCATCAAAGACAAGTTTTTATCACATAAAGAATTTCTGGATTTGCAGAAACTAATTTCTTACTGGTAACATGCCGAAACTATATATGTTATTACAAAAAAAATCATCAAAAAAAACTTGCAGAAACTAAACTGGTGCTTAACTGTTTTATATTGATAGGACTAAACTGGTGAAACTAGGTTTTTTTTTTTTTACAAGTGTCAATGTAAGCTACACGACTACACCTTGGCAACAATACAACTCCTAAGATGTATATAGCCATTTTTCTGTATTGATCTATCAGAACATTGTTAACGTACATCACCAATTTGACGCATCACCTGTCAAACTCAGTAATAGCAGTGTGAGACTCATCTCCCGCCTTGCCAATCTTGTAGATTTTCTTGTTCATCTCAGTAAATTTACATGATGTATTATTTGAATAATACAAGGGAAATTGTAAATAAAAACATTTTGATTAGATATTAAACATCCTAAAAAAAAAAAAAACCAACACTCCTCGGTAATCAATATTTTATTAGTGATTAAAATCTAAATGACATAGACATGTGGAGAATATAAATGATTAAGAGTGGCATGATAATTCTCAGGTATTGTACAGCTTTTAAAGTTTTTTCAATTTCCAGCCACACAAATACAAAAATTATTGCTGAGAGTGACTAATATTCTAGAAGAAAGTTTGGTTTTTTTCCCTAAACTAATGTAAATCTTGAATGTCTTCTAAAATAATAATGTATGTTTCAATTGTTACATGCTACTAAACTACACAAGGAACCAACAGTAGTTGAGTGGTGGATTGCATCTCACACTAGTGGGTCAGAGCAGACTTGGTCAACTTCGAGTGTGAAGGATATACTTATAAGTGAACATGGCTATAATTAAGTTATTTTAATAATATACACATATCTTATGTTATTTTTAACTACCTAACTTCTTGTGCTTATTTATATAGGATAGGTAAACCTTTTTGTACCAGCAAAAAAATTGAAACGATAATGTCAATGAACACCCAACCTTTGAAAAGAAACTTTAGAAATAAGTTTTAATGGAAAGGAACGTAGGTGGTTCATCAAGAAAGTAAGACCTGGGTGGTTTGGATCCATACTACTCAGAAGAGTGTTCTATTGGTTCTTCTACGCTTTCTATTAAGCAGTATCGTTTCACTTCTCATACTTTTGCTTCATTAGATCAAGAGCTTTTCACTTCTTAGTTGTCATAGATGGCGACTTTAATAAAGGAGGTTTTCAGAGCCGAAATAAGAAATGAAATACATGCTTTGGAGGATCGACTTGTATGGTAAAGTTTTATTTAGTTTGAAATTTTTTGATATGCATTAATTATCATGTTGAATTCAACATTATAATATAATCACTATCCATCATAACATATTTTCAGTTTGTTTTTTATAATTAGAAGATATGGAAACGAGTGGAAAGTTGATTTGTTAAGTGATAACGAGGAAGATTACGAGGAGTATACACGTCGTCGTCGCTCAAAAGGTGAAGGAAAGTAAGTTGGTTCTAGAAGAAAATGATCTGTATTATTTTGTTTTAACTTGTATTATATCGAGTGACTTGTATTAGGACTTATTAGTGTTGTATTATCATAAATTTTGTAAACAAATGGATATATAAAACTTTATGTTGTATGATCAATTGAAACTTTTTTTTATAAAAGTTATGAATGTGTAATGTATATGTAATTTCATATATTTATGAATGTATTTGAATGTCAATTTAGCAGTTATATTAATTTATGTCATTTATTGTAATTTTTTACAGCCCAGATTTGAATGTCAATTTAACGAGGAATAATCCTCACTAAATTTGGGCAATTAACAGCATATTGCGAGGAAATATCCTCGAAATACCCTCGTTAGTTCTTGGGCGGCGATAGATCGTCACATATTTAGCGAGCATGTTGCGAGGATATATCAAGAAAATAGCGAAGGCTTTCCTCGCTAAGTGCTTGCTTCACCTTATATTATAACGAGGACTTATTGAGGATATTGCGACGATATTGCAAGCACTTAGCGACCATTTTGTGATAAATTTAGTCCTCGGGATGTCCTTGGTAAATTATATCGAGGACATTGCGAGGACATGTCATTGTAATATTGATTTAATGAGTTAAGTTTTTCCAAAGATCCATTGTCTTCACAATTGCCTCGCAAAAACGTTTAATGAGGACTTTGTGAGGAAATAGCGAGGACATGACGAGGACGTACGTTCTTGCGAAATCATGTTTTTCTTGTAGTGTTAATATATCTAAGTTTATATATTTCAAATTCACTAAAAGTAAATTCACATTCTAAATAATTTTTTAATCCATTATTAGTGGTTAATTTTATGTATTTTTCTTTTTTCTTATTTAATCTACTTTTAAATGAACTACCATTACTACTAATAGTATGTTTTCCTACAAAACTAGATGTGTGAGCGCTAGAACTGCCTTCATCACAATTATTAACATATTCTTTAAATAATGTGTATAAAATTTCCTTAGTTTTACTATTAAATTTATTTATTCTTTCACTTTTATTCATGTTATTAAAAATACCATCTATAAGTATACCAATAACTAATCTATACATGAGGTTCATAACTAATGCTAAATATGTCCACATTGTGTCCTATCTCAATAACTATTATATTTATCTTCTATTAATTTAATAATATTTAAAAAAAAACTAGATCCCTTGAGGTAACTCAAGTGGTTGGGCAATAATCCCACCACTCGAATGGTTGTGGGTTCGAAATCCAGCTTTAGTGGTGCAAAAAAATTAAATAAATTTATTAAAATTAGAGAACTATTAAGATAATATTGACCTAATAATTGTTTAGTTATATTATAAAATAATTCTAAAAATTATGAATTATGTTAGAATTATGTCAAACTTCATTATTTTTAGAATTGTGGTTCTAAACATGCTTAAGACATGCATTGGGTGTCTCAGCACTGGTTGGACTCATCTAGAGTAGGGAAACCAAACAAACAATAGCTCTTAGCATTAGGTGTCATGGTTAGTTCCTTCTCTAGCTCTTAGCTCTGCGTTGGTTCCTATTACATCCTCCAAACTTGTTTCTGTTGATGGTGGAGGGCTTATGGATACTGCAAAGTTTGTAGAAGCTGAAATCTTTTCCAGAAACATTACACTGGCCAAATTCAACAAAGTTCTAGTTGTTTTTGATTGCCTAAAGGAAGATAGCCTTGGCGTTGGAGCTGGGGAGTCCTCTCAACCAGCAATACCAGTCCACGCACCAGGTAAACTGCATAATTCAATTATTAGGCTTACTGAAACATGCACTTCCTCTAACTCTCTTAATTCTGAAAGTTCTTCCTCTGATTCTGTTACTTGCAATTCTGGCAACTTGATTAGTAGTAATTTACTTAATGATGCTCTTCTTTGGGAATCTTATGAATAATTTCAGTCTTTTTGCAATAACAATGGCATTAAGTTAGATACTATCTCAGAAGCTAAGGAATGTTTTAATGAGGTTAAAGCAAATCAGGGTTTATCTTCTGTAAATTTAGATGATAACATCTCTTTTGTGGAGAATTTTATTTCTCTACATTTATCCCCAACACTTTAATGATCTTTGTTGCATTGAATATTAGAGGATTAGGACATAGTGGAAAAAAAAGAACAGTAAGAAATCTGATTAAGATGAATAAATGTGACAGTATTATTATTAGTGAGACAAAAACAAAAGTTTACTCTTGCAATGCTTAGGTCCTTGGGTGGAGGTAGAAATTCTCAATAGTCTTGCCTTCCTACTCTTGGGGCCTCTAGTGGCATTTTTATAGGATGGAATGACAACTTTCTTGAATTAGTAGACATTATTCTAGCTACCTATAGCTTATCCATTAAATTTAGATCTCATGAACATGGTTTAGTATGGTGACTTATTGGTGTTTATGGACCCTGTGATCTCAGATTAAAATCTGCCTTTTTATCTGAACTATAAAATCTAAGCAGAATTGTTAATGACAATTGGGTAATTGGGGAGACTTTAATATTGCTAGGTTTTCTCATGAATATTCCTCAAAAATTAGTATCTCTGCTCAAATGACTGATTTCAATGAATTTATTGAATCTAATCTTTTGGTAACTTTCCTCCTAATAATTGCCTATATGCCTGGTCTAATTTTCAATCTCCACTTACAATAGTGCTAGATAGGTTTTATGTCAGCACCAATTGATCCTCTAAGTATCCTGACTCCCTTTGTGTTGGGAAAGCAAGGGTGGTGTCTGATCACATGCTAATTATCCTTGATATCAAACCGTGTGACTGGGGACTTCCTCCCTTTAAATTTTATAAATCTTGGTTGCATATCCCTGGTTTTAGTGAAATGGTGACAAAATATTGGTTAAAATGCAATGATTCTTATATATCCTCATCTCCTATTGCTTGTTTAGCAAATAGATTTAAAAATCTTAAGATACATATTAAGAATTGGATTATTCCTGTTAGGGAGGATAGAAAGAATAGACTTACATCCATTGAGTCCCAAATTTCTAAGATAGATTTAATGACAGAATCCTTGCCATTGAATAAGGATACGTGGGATCTCAAGAAGAGCCTTAGATCTGAGCATTATAACCTTCTATTGGAACAAGAGACATATTAGAGACCAAAGTCTAGAATTTAATGGCTTAAAGAGGGTGACTTGAACACAACCTTCTTCCATAATATGGTTAAGTGTCGTAGGAGAATTAATACCTTATCCTCACTTATGGTTAATGACACTCTCCTGACCACTCTTGTAACCATTGGTTATGAAGTAGAAAAGCACTTCACAAAGCTATTTAATAAACATAATCAGCAGGTGGGGGAGCTTGATTGATATTTTTTACTCCCTAGGAAAATATCTAATCCAAACATATTGAAGGTACCATTCACTTTAGAAGAGATTAAAAAAAGGTGTTTTTAACCTACTTAGTAACAAATCTCCTAGGCTGGATGGATTTCCCCTAATTTTCTTTTAACAATTCTAGGAAATCTTGAAGCAAGATATCTTTGAGATGTTTAACAATTTAATGAATCTTGGGACATAGAATTTCTCAGACCTATCAATCAGACTTTTATTACTCTCATCCCGAAAAAAGGAGCACAGTGTATTAAGGATTTCAGACCAATTAGCCTACTTAATAGCTCCTATAAGATCATTACAAAATGTTTAGCTATCAAATTTACTCCTGTCCTTAACGATATCATTGACAATTCCTAATGTACTTTTCTAGCTAGGAGATATATTGGAGACTGCTATTTAGTTACCCAAGAGACATTGAACTACATGAAGGTAGCTAATATACCTGATTTCATTCTTAAATTGGATTTTGAGAAGGCTTTTAATAATGACAACTGGGAATTCCTTCTTAAGGCTCTCACGGGACTAGAATGTGGGCCAAAATGGGTTTCTTGGATTAAGATGTGTATTTGTTCAGTCAAATTTTTAATACTCTTAATGGTTCACCAAAAGGATTTTTTGGAGCAACTAATGGACTCTGTCAAGGGGACCCTTTATCCCCACTACTGTTCATAGTGGTCATTCATATTCTAAATAGGATGTTGGCTGCTGCTTCAAACAATAATCTTATTTCAGGGATTCTTTTTCCTAATGGGGGACCTATTATTGTTAACATTTAATATACGGATGACACCATTGTGTTTTTGTTTGATAAGGAGGATAATATGATAAACATTAAAAGAATCTTGTGTTACTTTCAAACCTATTCGGGACTTAAAATTAATTTCGAGAAATCTTCACTAACTGGTGTGGTAGTCTCTGACTCAGTTTTAAATCGTAATTGTAAAATATTGGGCTGTCAGGCAGCTAACTTGCCTATCACTTACCTTGGATTATCTTTTTTTTTTTTTGGCAATACCTTGGATTATCTTTGCATCATAGAAAAGCCACCTTCAAGGATTGGACCCTAGTTATTGAAAAGATTTCAAGTAAATTATCTCTCTAGAAAGCACAACATTTAACATTTGGTGGTAGGTTAATTCTAGTGAATTCTGGGCTCTCTGCCATCCCTACTTACTTCATGTCTGTTTTACATTTCCCTATCAAAGTAGAAAATGCAATTGACAAAATTAAGAGGCAATTTTGGTGGGAATTTGCTTCTTCCAGTTATAACCATTACCATCTAGCAAATTAGAAATCATTGTCCAGAGAGGAAGCGCGCGTCTCCCGCAGTTCCAAGCCCCTCCGAGCTTCCAGAAACACACCACAACCTCCCACGAGCACACCGGACCCCTTGGAACTGCGCCACGAGCCGTCGATTATCACAGTGACCAAGCTCGTCGGAGAGGATGTCGTCGACGACTGTCGGAGCACGCCTCCTCTCCATCCTCCGTCATTCTTCTCCAGGAGAAGCGTGGACACTCCCCGATGCTCCACGATGCCCCCACGACTGCGAGATCGCCGCACCGTAGCCCCGACAACCCTCCTTCTTTCTCGATGTCGTCACCGGAGCTCCTCGACTACGAGGTAGGTGGGAGGCCCGCTCCCACTGATAGATCTCCAATCCACTCCGATGGATCTTCTCCCCTCTCCTTCCTCTTGCTTCCCGTGGGGTCTGATCTCAGATCAGACCACGGGAAGGCCTTGTATGCCCCCTCCGGTGGTCGGCGGCGGCGGAGCTCTGTCGCCGGCAATTGTCGTTTCTTTTTTCATTTAAAAAACAAATTAAAACATTTATTTTAATAAAGTTCAAAAACTTTGTTTTTGTGTTTCTTACATTTAGATCCTTTTTGTATTACACATAAGTCCTTTTATTACAAATAGGTCCTCCATTCATTTTTCATAAATCATTCCAATAAAGTTTTCACTAAAAATATTGCATTTTCCCTTGTGAACATTTAAAATAATGTTTTCCAGGCATTAAACTTTAGAAAAACCCTCAAGTTTTCTTTTAATGCATTTTAATTCAACATTTTTTCATAAAAGACCCTAAGCTTTCCTGAACGTTTTCTAGATGTACATTTTTCTGTGAAACTTGCATTTAAGCCCTTATATTTGTCTGAAATTCTCTAGAATGCTTATTTTTGCTGGTTAAATTGCATTTTAGCCCCTGTACTTCACAAAATTTACTCTGAATGCCTGTTTTCTAGGGTAAAATGACTATTTTACCCTTGAAACTTTCCTGAATCATTTTTCTTGCACCCCTATGCGCTCGAGAAAACTCGATTTTTCTAGGTTTCCCTATTGTCAATGGTCTATGGATGTGTGCTTATGCTAAATGTGACTGAAATCATGCCAAATCAAAGTAAAGAAATGAAACAAAGGGAAAATTTAATCCGAGAGTCAAATGTAGGCATTGAGAATGCCGCTTTACTGTACGTCTTTGGGCGATGAGGAAAATCGTGAAAATCGAGAAATTTTCAGAAAGCGTCTCGCAAATCAACAAAAATTTGAAAAAATCCGAGAAAACCAAAAAGGAGAAAATAATCCTCATTTCGGGACAATGTCAGCTTTGACAAGCCTTTTACTGTACGCCCTCGGGCGATGGAAAGCCAAAACAAATCAAGAAACACGGCAAACCGACAAAATTCTTGGAAATGGGGAGAAAACCAAGCTCGAAACAAGCTAGCAAAGCGTGCACAAAGCCAGGAAGGAAAGATAAGAAAACTTGTGTGGAAAGATGTGAAAAGATATGCAAAATGCAAGTGTGAGTGTAAATAGTGAGAATTCCCAGGGATTTTGTGCAAAAAGTCCAAATTCTGAGTAAAACTGAAGTTCTAAAGCCCAAATCATCAAAAATACATAAGAAAATACATTCTATGCAATTATGAAGAAATTTGGGGTCAAATGTGGATTCCTAGTCAAAATGAAGTTTCCTAGGGTCAAAAATGCAATTTTACCACTTAGACATGTATTTAAGACAATTCAGTTGAAATTCAGGGTAAAAATGCAAGGAAAATGACTCAGAAATGTTCCAAAAAGTTTTAAGGACAAAACAGTAATTTTACCCCTGAAAACAGGCAATCAAAGTAAATACAGTGAAGTATAAGGGCTAAACTGCAAATTGCCCGGCAACACAAAGCATCTAGAAAAGTTTCTGAAGAAACCAAGGGTAAAAGGTAATTTTCACAGAGAAATAAAGCATTTAGAAGAATTTTAGTAAAGTCTGAGGGTTAAAATGCAATTTACTTAGGGAAAACATGCTTCAGAGAAGTTTCAATAAAATCTAGGGGTTTTAATGCAAATAAACCAAAGAAATGTGCATTCTGGAAAGTTTCAGTAAAGTTTAAGGGTTAATATGCAATTTATCCAAAGAAAACATGCTTCTAGAAACGTTTCAGGAGATTATAGGGGCTAAAGTGCAATTTGACCAATAAAATAAGCATTCTGGATGCTTTCAAATGAATACAGGGGCTTAAATGCAATTTTCATAGAGAAATGTACATCCAGAAAACTTTCAGGAAAGTTTAGGATCTTTTATGCAAAAATGTTGAATTAAATGCGTTAAAAGAAAACTTGACGATTTTTGCTGAAGTTTAATGCTTGGAAAACATTATTTTAAATGTTCAAGGGTAAAATGCAATATTTTCAGTTAAAATTTTGTTCGAATGATTTTGGAAAAATGACTAGAGGACCTATATGTAATGAAAGGACCAACTTGTAATACAAAAAGGACCTGAAAGTAAAGAAAATATAACTTTCAAAATTTTATTCAAATAAATGTTTTAATTGTTTTTTAAAAAAGGAAAAAAGAAACGACGACCGTCGACGATGGAGACCAAGTGTAATTCTAAATTCTACTGATAATAGAAGTTCTCCACTATGGCATGAGATTAAAGCTTGCTTTAATATTATCAATAGCTTTTAAAGATTTGATATAAATAATGGTGAAGATGTTACTTTTTGCGAAAATAAATGGTTTGATATAAATTGAAATTCCCTGATTTGTATACTATTTCAAATTATAAAAAAGCATATGTTAAAATGATTATTGAGTTGAATAGGGATGAGCTTCATGTTTTATTTCACATTGACTCAAGTATTGATTACTCATTAGCCATTCAAAATCAGATTGACTAGTTCACTAAACTTGTGAATGACACCCAGTTATCTTCTAGGGTTGATAAAATTATTTGATTCCAATCCGGTGATGGTAAATTTACTGTTAAATCTTGTTATAAAAGTATTAATGATGGTGGCATTAGATTTTTCTTTTACAAGAAAATCTAAAAAGTTTGGATGCTAATCAAAGTTAAATTACACTTGATTGGTAGTTTTTAATAATGTGCTTTATTATAAGCTGGTGGTCAATGAAGACCATCAGTTACAAGAGAAAGGAGGAAACGATGGACCGTTTCGTCACTAGCGTTAATGGCCAGATTTGAAACAGACGGTCGTTTCGATGGAGAGAAACAATGAAAGGGCAGAGGGGTGGTGAAAGATCTTTCCTATAAATAGAGGAGGAGGATGGTAGTGAAAAAATCATTAGAAAACATACCTCCTCCTCCTTCACCACGCGTTAGAGCCCTAAAATCATCGCTGGAATCTTCTCCGGTCCTTGATCCAACATCCAACAGTGGTATCAGAGCCAGCCATCGTCGGACCACTGCACGTTGCTGTTGCCGCGAGTCATCGATGCCGCCCGAGCCTCCGCCATCCATCCCTATTTCGCCCACACGCGCAGAGCCACCGCCCGAGCCGCTCCCGCGATCCCCACCTCCCTGCACCGTCGGACCCTGATCGACCTCTCAGGCGCACGCGGACCACCACCCATACACGCCTTCCTCACACCCGCAGGCCCACCACCACTTGGCGAACCCCCCTAAGCGCGCGCGTGCACCTTTCTCCGTGCGCCCCAACATCCTACGCCCCTGGCGATCCGCGAGTCGCCTGCCTACACTATTGGACCTCGCACCGCCAGCCATAACCTCCCTGCCGATGCACGGTCCCCCTCTGGTCGACGCCCCCCCTTTTTTCCACCCTCCGCCTTTGTTCGGCAGAAAGAAGAAAGGAGGAGAAGAAGAGAAAATTAGGTTTGTTTTAGTTATTTATTATTTTCTTTTGAAAATTCGTATAACTTGGTTCATTAAATCTAGAAATATCTGTTAGGAATATATATTGGTACTAATAAAAATAAAACAATAATAATAAATAATAAGGTTATTGCGTGTTTATTGAAATCTTATAATAATAAAAAATTTATATTGTTATCTGGAATTTAAAATTAAAATATTGTTGATTTATTTTTGTATTGCATGTGAAATCAATATTTAAGAATTATTAATATTAATATTGTTGTTAGAAATTTAAATTTTAAATATTGTTGCTTGTTTGATTAATATTACAAGTGATTAAAACTTGAATTGGTAATTAAAACTTTACATGTTATTAAAAGTTGGAAATTGAAATTTTATATGATTTTTGGAATATAACATTAATTGGAAGTTAATTTATGTTATATTAATTTTTTGTTGAAAATTACTCAATAATTGGAAATTCTATAAATTTCTGGAAGTCTTTATAAAGTTTAATAGCTTTCTAGAATTTCTTAGTAGAAATTTGAATATTGTTGGATGGCAAAGTTTTAAATTTTGAAAAATCTATATTTGTTGTAGATTTAAGAAATGGCTAGCAAACTGTTCACAACTGAATTGGCAAGGATAGAAAAGTTGAATGGGACAAACTATGTGACATGGTATCGGAAAATAAGATATGCACTAGAATATAATAATATTGAGCATGCTATAGAATCTGATCCTTCGGAATTGCCAATTGACGCTTTTGAAGTGGCAATTACAAAGATTGAAAAATAGAGAATTGATGACAAAAAGGCTAAAAAACTTATGTTCATGTTTATGGAGGATAGTCTATTAAAATATTTTGAAATATACACTACATCATTCACTTTATGGAATGCTTTGAAGGAAAAATATGATAAAACAACTGAAATGACAACTCAACTTCTTCTTCAATGGTATAACTCTTGCAAAATGCTAGAGGAACAAAATGTAGTGGAACATATCAATAATATGGTTGTAATGGCTAAGGACTTTGCTACTGTAGGAACCCCTATACCTGGAAAATTGCA
This sequence comes from Posidonia australis, assembly GCA_024699735.1. Lineage (NCBI taxonomy): Eukaryota > Viridiplantae > Streptophyta > Magnoliopsida > Alismatales > Posidoniaceae > Posidonia > Posidonia australis. The sequence continues at coordinate 22,623 of JAMKQA010000467.1, forward strand.
GATAGCAACTATATTGAATAGTTTGCCTAAAAGTTATGATATGGTAACCACATCTCTTAGGTCTAACTCAATTCAACTTTCTGAACTGCCAGCTAGGTTGGGTACTAAATAGGAAATCATGGCTAGATGGAGGAAACATGAAATCAATATGGAAAAATTGAATGTCATATTTCAAATGCCAAAATACGGCAGGAGTAATAAAAGGAAGAATACATTTAATAAAAGCTGCTACAAGCCGAATCAAGCTCGAGGAAAGAAAGCACAAGGGTTTTGCCATACTTGTGGTCAATTTGGCCACTTTAGGGCAAATTGTCCTAATAAGGACAGAAATAAAGGTGGGCTCTCAGAACAAAAAGCAAAGAATAAAAGAGTCTTTGTTGGAATTGTCGAATGTAATAATGTTGTTGTTTCAAATTCAAATGACTGATGGGTGGATTCTGGTGTCACTAGGCACATTGCTAAAACCAAAAAGGAACTGGAATTATATAAAGAATACAGTTCTAGGGAACAACGCATCTACATGGGTAACAACACCTATCTAGATGTGGAAGGTATTGACACTTACCGTTTAAATTTGGGGGACAACATTATGATTCTTAAAGATGTCCTCTACGCACTTGGAATGAGGCGTAATCTGATATCAGTAGGCACTCTCATGAAAAATGGCTTAGAAGTACATTTTTATAATAAACATGTATCCATAGGCGAAGAGAAAAAGGTCTTTGCTATGGGAGATAATGTACCTGAGCATGATTTGTTCAGGATTGCTGTATTTGATGATGAAATAAATGAAATCGATGTGGCTTCTGGTTATATTTTGTGTTATTTAACGGAATGTGAATTATGGCATTTAAGATTGGTTCATGTTAATATGCATAAAATGAAACAAATGGTAAAAATGAATTTGTTACCTCATTTTAATGACATGGAATTAGATAAGTGTCAACATTGCTTAGTTAGAAAAATGACTAAGAAATCATTTAGAATAAGACAGATCAGATGAATTATTGGGTTTAATTCATTCTGATGTGTGTGGACCACTTAGTAATAAAACACATAATCACAAGGAATATTTTGTGACTTTCATAGATGACTTCTCTAGATATATTTATGTTTATCTAATAAGGCATAAAACTGAAGTCTTGACTTGTTTTAAGAAATACAAGTCGGAAGTTGAAAAACAACTTGGAAGAAATATTAAGGTGTCATGGTCAGATAGAAGTAGGAAATATAAATCAAAGAAATTTGAACTGTTTTGTGAAATACGTGGCATCAAGAGGCATACAACAATGCTTTATACTTCACAACAAAATGATGTGGCGGAAAGGAAAAACAGAACTCTTATGTATTCCATTAGGTACATGCTGTCACATTTAGGACTCTCCAAAAGATTTTGGGGAGAAACATTGCTTACAGCAAATCATGTGTTGAATAGAATACTCACAAAATCTGTACCTAGTATACCTTATGAGTTGTGGACCGGGTTAAAGCCCGCTATACATTATTTAAGGAAATGAGGTTCTATAGCTTATGTACTTATTCCTGGTAAATTACGGGAAAAGTTAGATTTTAGAACCTTGAAATGTACATTTATAGGTTATTGTGAAAATTCCTTTGGTTATAAATTTTTTCGTAAATAAAAGGGAATCATTGAATATAGGGATGTAACTTTTCTTGAAAATTTAAAAGAAAAGGAAGAAAACGAAAATGAAATAAAACCACTGTTTGTAGTGGGAGATAACTATTTCAATGATATCCTGGAACATGATCCTATGATTGAAGAGGAACGAAATATGAAAATGTGAATGAACCTATGGAAAATATAAGGGAAAATCAAAATGAGCTTGTAAATGAAAATGATGGAATAGTAGATCAAAATGAACAAACTCAAAATGAAATTGAACCAGTAGAGCCTATTAGCAACAAAAGAATAAAGACTCAACCTGCTTGAATGAATGATTATCATTTGTATTCTTATGAGTCTTCATGTTTGATAGCAGATATAGAGGCAAATCACATGGAATCCTTGAAGTATAAAGATGCTATTGAATGAAAGGAAAAGGATATATGGCTTGAGACTATGAATGATGAAATTGATTCAATGGAAAAGAATAATATTTGGGAATTATGTGATTTACCTAGTGACAGAAAGGCCATAGGATGCAAATGGTTATTTAGGAAGAAGCTAAAGGTTGATAGGTCTATTGATAAATATAAGGCCCGGTTAGTTGTTAAAGGTTATACACAAAAACTAAGTATTGATTATCAAGAAACTTTTTCTCCGGTAGCTAAGTTCGCATCTATAAGGATTATATTGGCTATTGTTGAACATTTGGATTTGGAATTACATCAAATAGATGTAAAAACTGCATTTCTAAATGGTGATTTACAGGAAGAAATTTACATGTCACAGCTTGATGAATATCAAGTAAAAAGACGTGAAGACAAATTGTGCAAATTGAATAAGTCAATATATGGTTTGAAACAAGCTTCTAGATAATGGTATCACAAGTTTCATGATGTGATTGTCAAAATGGGTTTGTTTTAAACAGGTTAGACTATTGTGTATATGTCAGGAAAAGTGGAAACTAGTTTATTATATTGTCCTTATATGTAGATGATATTTTGCTTACTGGAAACGTTACTGACATGTTAAACAACACAAAGGAAGAACTTAGCAAAAGGTTTGAGATGAAAGACATAGGGGAAGCATCTTATGTTCTTGGAATTCAGATCCTTAGATATCGGAAATCTAGAATACTTAGTATAAATCAGGAAAGATATCTACATGTGGTGCTGAAAACGTTTGGATTGGAGAATTACTCCTCAGCCCCTACACCATATGTTTTTGGAAAATGATTAAGTAAGGACCAATATCCTGGAAAGGGGAAGGAATCTTTGAGAGCACCTTATACCCAAGTGGTTGGAAGTTTGATGTACGCTATGCTGTGTACATGGCCAGACTTCGCATATGCTGTGATTGTTGTCAGTAGGTATCAAAGTAATCTTGGAACAAAATATTGGAAAGCTGTTAAGAGAATAATGAAATATGTGAAAGGAACTCTACACCATAAGTTCACTTATTAAGCGGATGAGCTTGAAGTGCTAACTTATATAGATGTATATCTGGGTGGTGACAAAGAAGATGGGAAGCCCACTTCGAGACAATTATTCATCTTTGAAGGTACAGTTGTATCTTAGGAAAGTAAAAAGTAAGGATGTGAAGCAAAATACACACAAGAAGCTGAATATGTTGCCTGTAGTGCAACTGTATCACATGTTGTTTGGATCAAGAGATTTATAAATGATTTAAATTTCAACTTGATAAATGGTTCAATAGAGATGTATTGTGATAACCAAGTAGCGATAAGTCTTGTACATAGTATTGCTAATACAACAAGAGGACAACACATTAACATACATTATCACTATATTCGTGCTATTGTAAAGTGTGGAGAAATAAAAATGAGTTACATTCCCACAACTGATATGATTGTTGATCCTATAACAGAGGGGATTACAGCGGAAAGATTCATTAAGTTTATGAACTTAATAGGATTAAGGAATATTTCCATAGATTATGGAAATAAAGAATATCCTCATGAATAGTGAGAGTAAAAAGTTAAAGTTATACACTTCACGAATTGTGGAAGTGGAAAGTTTACATCTCTTTGCATGTAATTTTGTACGTGGTCTTCATGACCAAGTGAGAGATGTGAGCTAGTGGTCAATGAAGACCACCGGTTACAAGAGGAAGGAGGAAACTGTTGAAAAAATCTTACATTAATTTTGATGATAATAATATAGATGTTTTAATAAGCACAGGTGGCAATAAAAGGCCGTATGAAGAAAGCAAAGGGGTTGACTTGAAAAATCATGTATTTGCCTTCATGAGATGTAAAAGTGAAATACTAATTTGTAAAGGTGGATTGTACAAAAAAGGATGTGTAAATTTTTAAGTCAAATGTAATATGAAAAATGACATACCGAATATTTTCGGAATACCGAATCAGGAGAAAACGGAACATCACACGACACACTGAATTTCAAGGGACAAAGGATGCTGAAAGCAAAAACGGCACTCCGAAATATTTCGGAATTCCGATTAACCCGATTGTTACAGAATTCGGTCGACCAATGGAGTTTCGGCATACTGAATCTGCTGTCAGTAAACAAAAGATTTACTAGTCGTTAGTCACACTTAGAGGTAAACTCATTACTATAAATCAAGGTCCATATGCACCTCAGAAGGACACCAAGCATACTGAGCTATCATATACTTCTAGTGCATCAAGTGATTGAGCTAAAAATCCCATTCTTGCTTCGCTCCCAGTCATTTTGAGCTTTTATTCCCATTCCTATAAGCTTGACAAGCAGCGGGAGATCACAAGTTTTGTAAGGGCTACTCTTATAATCAAGTTGCTTTGAGTTATTCTCCAGGTAGGAGAAGGGAATTGTTGTTTGAGGCAACAAGTAAGGTAAATTTATTGCTTGTAAAATTGTTGTTATTGAATAAGAAGGGGTAAATCTCAAGTAGGGAACTTAAGGAGTGGATTAGGCTAGGGTTGGTCGAACCACTATAATTCTCTGAGTACTTGTGGTTGATAGTCTGTGTGATTGGTTTTTGTTATCTACATAAATTGCTCTTCAAAAGATAAAATTCAATTAAAACCGGAGATTCTCTATTCACCCCCTCTAGAGAAGCCTTAGTATCCAACAATTGGTATCAGAGCAGGGCTATCTAGATATAGACTAATTGTCTACTAGATGGCTTCTTTCTCATACCACAACATTGTAGAAGGTCAAAGCATAAATAGGCCTCCCTTTTTTGATGGAATAAGTTATAGCTATTGGAAGTATAGAATGATAATCTACTTGAAATCTATAAATTTTGAGTTATGGGATGTTGTTATAAATGGATTTACCGTAAGCTCTCAATCTTATAGAGGATGGAGCAATGAAGAAAAAATCCTAGCTCAATTAGATGCAAAAGGACTAAATATCTTGTTCTGTGCTGTAAGTCAAGAACAATTTAATAGAATTTCTAATTGTAAATCCTCACATGAAGCTTGACATGTTTTACAAGCCACTCATGAAGGAACTAATCATGTAAAAGAAACCAAAATTAACATGTTAGTACACAAATATGAATTATTCAAATTGAACCAAAATGAAACCATAGGTGAAATGTTTACTAAATTTAATGAAATAACAAACACCTTACAATCTCTTGGTAAAGAATTTTCTCTAAGTGAACTTGTTAGGAAAATCTTTCTAACTACTCACTTGAGTATCTTATTAGAAACCTCACATCTTATGAAGTTCAAATGAAAGAAAAAGAAAATGAGAAATTAATTAACAAAAAATCCATTGCCCTAAAAACTACCACTAATTCAGAAGAATCGGATAGTAAAGAAGATGAAGAGATGGCTATGCTAACTAGGAAGTTTAAAAAAATTAAAAAAAGAGGAAAATTTGAAAAGAAAAGAAATACTACAGAAACCTCTCTTTGCTTCAAGTGTAATAAACTTGGACATATTAAAAAGGATTGTCCTTTACTAAAATCTATAACAATTAAAAAGGATAAAAAGAATAAAAAGAAGGCTCTTCAAGCAACCTGGGGTGAAAGTGATTTATCTTCCGATAAAGATTCGTCTTCAGATGGGGAAAGAGCTAACATGTGCTTCATGACCCTAGAGGATGTATATGGATCATCTCAAGCTAATGAAGATTATTCTATTGATGAATTAATTGAAGGATTTAATGAATTATATCAAAAATACAATTCCGTAAAATCCAAATACAGAGAATCAAATTTAACCATCACATCACTCACAAGCCAAAATGAATCACTAATAAATGAAGGAAAAATACTTCTTGATGAAAATCATGAACTAGACAACAAAAATATGGAATTAAATATGGAAATTGATCAAATGAAATATAAAATTAAGAATTTTGAAAATGATATCACATTATTAAAAGACAAAAGCAATGACTTACTTACAAACATCACAAAATTCACTAAAGGAAAAGAAACCATGGATAAAATACTTTCTTGTCAAAGACCATCCTTGCATAAACATGGAATTGGTTTTTCAAGATTTCAAGAAATTTCGTATGGGAATGGATTTGTTAGAGGCATATTAAATGAAAAATATGTGTTTGTTGTAAAGAAAAGAATGACTCAAAAAGGAAATATTTGGGTTCAAAAAACTAACAAATCTGGACCCAAAATGATATGGATACCAAAATTATCTCTCCCCTCTTGTAATGCAGGATGAAATCAAAATGGATCGTGCATAGTAGATGCTCACGGCACATGATCGGAGAACGTGATCTATTAAGCTGCTATACTGCTAAAGAAGATGGTGCGGTGACTTTTGGAGACAATGCAAAAGGAAAAATTATCAGAATCGGCCATGTCGGTAATTTTGATAAACCTTCTATTGAAGATGTATTACTTGTTGATGGACTGAAACATAATATTCTCCTAAGCATCAGTCAATTGTGTGATAAAGGATATAAGGTTATCTTTGATAAAAAAGAATGTCTCATAATTGTGTCTACTTGTAACATCTGTGCCTGGATTTTTCTCCATTAATTTTAAACCATGGAATTTCTTGTGATTATTTGTGTATGTTTATTAATGGTAAATCCAGTTGTGTGTTGGTTGTGGTTGCTTCTCTGTGTTCTGTGCCTTGGTTTCTCCCCTGTGGTGTGTTTTCTGAGGCCAGTGGGTCGGTCCT
>JAMKQA010000468.1:0-37279 GCA_024699735.1 Posidonia australis
CTTTTAGGTTTTTAATTTGGGCTTTGTGATTTAAATTTGATTTTTGATTTTGGTTTTGAATTAGGGTTTTAACTATTTTAGGGTTTTTATGGTTTTAACTATTTTAATTTTAGGGTTTTGGATTTTAATTAGGATTTTGAGTTTAATTAGGGTTTTTGGTTTATTTAGGGTTTTTGGATTTTAATTAGGGTTTTGGGTTAGGATCTTGAGTTTAATTAGGGTTTTGAATTTTAATTTATGGTTTTTGGATTTTAATTAATGTTTTTAGTTTAGTTAGTTTGGGTTTTAAATGATTTTAATGGATTTTAACTTTAATTAGGGTTTTCACTTAATTAATTGGGTTTTAAGTGGGTTTAAATGGATTTTACTTACTTTTGACTTGAATTAGAGTTTTTGCTTGATTAATTGGATTTTAAGTGGATTTCATTTAATTTTGTCTTGAGTTAGGGCTTTTACTTGATTAATTTTGGGTTTTAAATGTTTTAAATGTATTTTGTTTGGTTTAAATTTTAATTTGGTCAAAGTGGACTTGTGTGGGCTTGAATGAGCTTGTGTGGACTTAAGTGGTCTAGAGTTTTGGTGGTAGCAATCAGAGCATCATCTAGAGGAGCCTGCTGCCAAGTAACTGCAAAATCGGGGTATCTACAAATGCCCCTCCCTGAGCGAGGTTGAGGGAATCGAGGCCAATGCTCGGGGTTGACAAGACATCCCACCTGAGTCCGCAGGAGAGTGGTATTTGTTGTGGGGCTGTGAGCCACTTATTCGGCGGATGCACCGAAAAGTCATAACTCATGGTCCATGCATTATGCTGATGCTAAGGATGATCCTGATGCCGGGTGATGCATGAGGCAGTGCTAATAATGAGTGGGTAGCTTAACTCTTGGAGGGGAGCATGAGGGATTTCCCGACTCGTGCCGAGGGATGCCTGGATACGATTGTCAAGCTCGTCGCACGACAGGGAAAGCTCGGCAAATGACGAACCTTTCGGCTTAGGAGAATGCATGGCAAGATATCGGACTTGCCAACCGAGGATAGACTGATGATGGATGTCAACCAGATAGCTTAGGGGTATCAGCCTACTCCTGACAGTGTGACAGTTGTCAACCGAATAGTTTGGGGTATCAGCCCGAGGAAAGGGGCATTAGGTAAGACTACTAAGCTTGCAAACTGAGGGACAAAGTATGATAAGTTGACGGACCTACCGACCAGATAGTTTTGGTTATCAGCCCCATGATGAGTTGATGGACTCGTCACCGGATAGTTAAGGTTATCAATTCGATGATGAATTGACGGACTCATCACTGGATAGTTAGGGCTATCAACCTGATAATGAGTTGACGGACTCATCACCGGATAGTTAGGGCTATCAACCCGAAGAAAGTTTAACACAACGTCCGGAAAAATGCCTGGTAGCGGCAAACAAAGCAGTCGGCAAACCTATCAACCGAGAAGCAGTCGGCGACAATCCGGATGGCTAAAAAAAAACTCGTCAACCGAGAAGCAACCGGTGACAGGTCGAAAAGCAAGATGGGAGGACTCGTCAACCGAGAAGCAGTCGGAGACGACCCGGAAGTAGGAAAAGACGAACTTGTTAGCTGGGAAGCAACCAGTGATGGTTCGGAAGGAGGATAGATGAACACGTCAACCAAAATGCTGTTGGTGATGGTTCGAAAGGTAGGATAACAAACTAGTCAATCGAGAAGCAGTCGGTGACGGTTCGAAAGGCATGATAACGAACTAGTCAACTGAGAAGCAGTCGGTGATGGTTCGAAAGGCAGGATAACGAACTAGTCAACCGAGAAGCAGTCAGTGATGATTCAGAAGGAGGATAGACGAACACGCCAACCGAGATGTTGTCGATGATGGTTCGAAAGGCAGGATAGACGAACACGTCAACCGAGATGCTGTCGGTGACGGTCCGAAAGATAGGATAACGAACTAGTCAACTGAGAAGCAGTCGGTGACAATTTGGAAGGAGGATAGACGAACACGCCAACCAAGAAGCGGTCAGTGACGGTTCGAAAGGTAGGATACCGAACTAGTCAACCGAGAAGTAGTCGATGACAGTTCGAATGGTAGGGTATCGAACTAGTCAACCGAGAAGCTGTCGGTGACGGTTCGAAAGGTAGGATACCAAACTAGTCAACCGAGAAGCAGTCGGTGACAATTTGGAAGGCAAGATAGACGAACTAGTCAACCGAAAAGCAGTCAGTGACAGTTCGAAAGATAGGATATCGAACTAGTCAACCGAGAAGCAGTCAGTGACAGTTCAAAAGGCGGGATACCGAACTAGTTAACCGAGAAGCAGTCGGTGATGGTTCGGAAGGCAGGATAGACAAACTAGTCAACTGAGAAGCAGTCGGTGACAGTTCAAAAGGCAGGATAACGAACTAGTCAATCGAGAAGCAGTCGATGACGGTTCAAAAGGAAGGATAGATGAACTAGTCAATCGAGAAGCAGTCAGTAGCAGTTCGAAAGGCAGGATACCGAACTAGTCAACCGAGAAGCAGTCGGTGACGGTTCAGAAGGCAGGATAAACGAACTAGTCAACCAAAAAGCAGTTAGTGATAGTTTGAAAGGCAGGATATCGAACTAGTCAACTGAGAAGCAGTTGGTGATGGTTCAAAAGGCAGGATACCGAACTAGTCAATCGAGAAGTAGTCGGTGATGATTCGGAAGGTAGGATAGACGAACTAGTCAACCGAGAAGCAGTCGGTGATAGTTCGAAAGCCAGGATACCGAACTAGTCAACTAAAAAGCAGTCGGTGACGGTTCAGAAGGCAGGATAGACGAATTAGTCAACCCAAAAGCAGTCGGTGATAGTTCGAAAGGCAGGATACCTAACTAGTCAACCGAGAAGTAGTCGGTGACGGTTCAGAAGGCAGGATAGACGAACTAGTCAACCGTGAAGTAGTCGGTGACAGTTCGAAAGGCAAGATACCAAACTAGTCAATCGAGAAGCAGTCGGTGACGGTTAAGAAGGTAGGATAGACAAACTAGTTGACCGAGAAGCAGTCGGTAACAGTTCGAAAGGCAGGATATCGAACTAGTCAACCGAGAAGCACTTGATGACAGTTCGAAAAAGAAGGATAAACAAACTAGTTAAACGAGAAGTAGTCGGTGACAATTCAAAAGGCAGGATACCCAATGAGGGCAGCTGTCGAGATACCGATATCAAGAGAATAATACTAAAAGGCAGCTGACATACCCATGGTAATAGGAGGATAATACCAAAAGGTAGCTGACATGCCCTTGGTAATAGGAGGATAATACTAAAAAGCAGTTGACATGCCCTTGGTAACAGGAGGATAATACCAAAAGGCAGCGGACATGCCCCTAGTATCAGAACGCTAAGGATGCTGCTAAAAGAAAGGAACAAAAGAAAGTTGGGGGCCTGGACAGCTAGTTTAGCCAAGGGCAGCCTGCCTGGAAACACTCGCTTGTGGGCGCACCCTGAACTGCGATTGCTTTGCTTTGTTTGCTTGATGCTATTGATGTTGTAGGACGATGACGGTCGATCCGGATAAACTGTTGCTCTGATTCAGTACTGATACGTGGTGCTCGGCTGGATAAGGGCTTCACGAGGGCATTGTTTCTTCCTCGAATAAGACAGACTTACCGGATGATTGTTGACAACTCTGGGCTTGTTGTCGTGTTGCCGACTGACTTGTGGGGAGTTAGTCTTTGGTACTGGACTATTGACTGTGCTCTCGTCTACTGACTAGGAGAGTACTGATATTCTGACTTTGCTCTGATCTCAGAGGCTCATGGCTGTAGTCGTCATCGTTTCTGTGCTCGAGCTATGGATCAGACAACATGTTTTGGATGAAGATACTGTTCCAAGAGGGGTCCACCAACAGGATAGCTGACATGCCCCTGGTTGACGGGGAAGGCTATCACCACAAAGGCAGCTGACATGCCCCTGGTGTACGGTGTCCTCTGCCAGGTCTTTGACCGAAGAGCAGCTGACATGCCCCTGGTTTAGGACCCAGTGAGTCCTTGCAAAGTGAACAAATGAGAATGCATGCAGGAATGATAGTGTTGTGTTGTATCATCCCTCAGGATTTGGAATGCTAATGATGCCTACTATGAGAAGAGGAGAAGACCTCGATTCACAAGATATTACCTGGATTTCTAGGTTGTTGGTGGCTCTCCGGGATGGATGATTCAATAGGTTAGGCTCCGTGCCAAACTCTGGGGGACTTAGACCTACTTTTTTGGCTTGGCTTATTTCTTTTCTCCCTCTCGGGCTCGTAGGCTCGCTCTAACCCTTGCTTGGGGGTAATGGGCATCCAACATTGGAGGGGGCTGTTGGAATTGTATGCAAGGGGTGGCTAGTCCCTTTGGTCGCTTGGTTTTTGGGATGCTTGCTTCAACTCCTCCCCAAGGTAAGTGGTAGGGGTAAAGTTGGCTTACGTGCCTCTCTTTTAAGGCTCGCTTCTGTCTTCGAATTCTATCTTCTTGTTTCTTTTATGTCCTTGTGGATATGTTTATTTTTTTATTTTGACTCACACTCATGCTCGCTCCTAACATTTTATCTCCCTCTGGAGGTGTAAGTCCCTATGGGAGTTTGGACATTTCGCCAAACCATGGTTGGGTGGTGGCTCCCTCGCTCGCTAGAGTGTCCAGGTAGTATCAATTGAAGAGGTATAGACCCTTCTCAAGTAGGCTAGCTATTTTGATTTTCGTCATCGAGATGTGATGTTGATGCTTTTATGCATAGATGCATGTAGTTATTGATATGCTTGAGTTGTTGATGTACACGAAATAAAAGTGCAAATGTTGTAGATTAGATGCACTTGGATTGCCTTTATTTTAGAAGTGTGCATGCATGATGGAGTAGTGGATGATGCACGATGCGCGAAAGGATACTTTGCAAGGCGAGGATACACGCCTTCCACTCATTGGTAGTATTTCTTCGGATAACATGTGTTGACTGGCTCAGGTAGCTCGACGTTGTCCATGTCTTCGACGATTGCACTGGTACACTGGTTCGACGGTGGAGTGCGTGTATGTGGTGTGTGGAGAACTATGTGCAAATGCTAATTGGTTCAGGTTAGGTTGGCTATCTACTCTAGTAGGCTTTACCAAAGGCTTGATGAAAGCGACGACTGCCCTCCTGCCATTGCTGGTGTTGACTGTGTTGTTGAAGTTGCTACCAGAAGAAGTGGCTTGCTTGGCGAATGTAGAGAGGGCAGGGAAGTTCCCACCTTTCAACGAACTCTCCACACGAGTGCTAGCCCGAATCAGTGATGCAAAAGTAGTGATGGGTCGAATGCTCAATAGAGCCCCAACATCTGGCTGTGCACCTTGAATAACGATCTCGATAGACTCCTCATCGGAGGGTCTATCTCTCACTTGTGATGCAAGGGAACGCCAGTGGCCGACGTACTCCTCAAACGGCTCGTCGGGCTTCTGATTTGTGGCGACAAGATCCTCCCTGTTTGGGACCAAGTCGAGGTTAAAAGCATATTCATCCATGAATGCCTGTGAAAGGTCGTTCCAAGTCTTGATAGAGCCCATGTCAAGCGACGTGAACCACTTGAGGGCTGAACCGGTGAGACTCTTCTGGAAAAGACGGATCAACAGCCTCTCGTCAGCCTTGAGTTGAATGAAATCTCCACAATATGCCCTAAGATGTGAAATGGGGCAACCCTTATCGTTATATTTCTCGAAGTCTGGGATTTGGAAATGCAATGAGAGTGTCGCCTCTAGGAAATAACAGAGGTCTCAGAATCCGTAGGGCTAGCGGTCGCCTCCCTGCACTTCTCAAAGTGCTTTCTCTAGGTCACCCACCCTGGCGTAGAGGTTATCTGGAGATGCTGTCGACGAGGGTGATGTAGCAGGGGGAACGACCGCATTTGTTGTGTGGGTCGCACCTAAGTGCTCCTCTAGGTCCACCGTCATGCCACCTAGTGTTGCGGCATGATGGCCAGCATATCCGTTCAAAAGTGCTGGGTGTGATTGTGGGAATGAAGGTGCCTGGACCTGAGGATGTGTAAAAGGAGGATGAGTGGAGAGCTATGTGGCCGTGGGTGTTGAGTGTGAGAGTAACAGCTACTGCTGTGGTATAATGCCAGGCTGCAGGCTCTAAGGATGCTGTACTCAAGCCAAACCGAGGGGCTGGCCACCAGATGCCAAAGTAGGACGTTGTGTAGTGAGGTGGTGTGCCTGAGGTAGTGGTGTCATACCTAATGTAGGTGTAGTGAGGAGCTGGGGTGAGGGTTGAGGTGGTGGTGCATAAGGTAATGCTTGGAACACCAGAGCAGACTGCCGAGGGACCTCAGGAACGGTGGGGTCAATAGTAGGCTGGATAGCAAAGGCCATTCCCTAGATCTTCTGGGCGAGGGCCAACAGATATTCTGCGTGTGTGGCAGGAGATCCCTCAAGGACAGTGAGGGATGACACAGTCAATGGTTCGGAGGTAAAAGATGGGACAGATGCAGGTTGCCCTGGCGGTAGGGAAACCGCAAGAGATGTTGCCACAGTGGGCTGGGTGCTAAAAGAGTAGAAACCCTAAGGAAATGAGGCCGTCAGTGATACATCTGGAACCCGAGCTGGGGCACTGAGATAGACTTAGTGCCTGGCTCCAGTGCCTGGCTCCAGACTGGCCAAGGTCAGTGGATGTCCTACAGGGTAGGGGATAGAACCTCCGTGATGCAAGAAGGGGATAGAGGGAACAGCTGAAGACACAGCAAGGGTAGGAGGGACCGAAAAGGAAGCACCCTCCGAAGCAACAGTGACGGAAAGAGACTCGCTACTGCACTAAGCCATAGCTGACCGGGAATGGGTGAGAACCGGGCTATGGTGGCAAACAAGGGGATGAATCCTAGGACGAGCTATCGTCAAAGTGACAAATAACTCAGGAGAAGACGATCAGCAACGAAGCGTCGCAAATAGGGGAGTCAAGGTAGGAATACTCGAGCAATGGCTAAGGAACTCACGCTCTACGACCTGAAAAAGAGAATACTACTGGTGTTAAAACGAGCAACAAGATGTAGTTGTTATGGTGGCGTGAGTGGCATTCATGCACATGAATGCAGCTAACATGCGCTCTCTCACCAACTAATTGTTTCCTAGAAGCTCGTCTACTCCAGGATCATACATGGGTAAATAGGTCTCCGACTCAAGCTAGAAAGTAAAGGTCCCCACTCTAAATCTTGGCCAAAGCGTAGGCAGTGAACGGGTGGTGCGTTGGTGGCCTCATCTCCTGCAATAGCATGGAGTTGTACCCTCTACTAACATCGACACGACTTTGGACAAGGGGGGACAAACTAGCAATACGTCCTACGCCAAAGCTATAGAACAGGCGACTAGAATTGTCCTTCGCGAACTGTAGGTGGACTCAGGGGAGAAGATGCATGTCCTATATGATCAATCATGTAATATGCTTCTGTGTTTTTTACTTGCATTTTATTAACCAGGGGGAAGAGTTCGATTTGGTCTCTAGTTTCGACTTATTAATTGTTCTCTGAGTTTGCGTGTTTTATTTTAACCAGAAAGGGGAAACAAACACGTCTCTACTCTCCTAGGCATGTCAAGTGCGAAAAGGGGAAGAAAACACACAAGCAAGGCAAGCAAGCAAACAACAAGCAAAAGGCATGATCATGGCATGTGCAAGTGTCGTGGCATCATGATTGTGAAAAGAAAACATCCATCGTATCAAAAGGCAAAGCATGTGGCATGCAAGTGCAGTGATAGAGCAAGTGTGTGAAAGAAAAAAGACTAACCTGAAAGTTGGAATCTGTTTCTCTCCAGCGGACTTGCCAATTCCGTGACAATGCCAACCCAGGGATCCGACGTGGAGTCGCGCCATAAGGAGGAGATCACAGCCATGCTAAGATGGAGAAGGCGCAAGATAGGATAAAACAAAAAGAAAAGGAGTCACCACCTAGTCTTTTAATGGAAAGACGAGGAAAACCACAAAAGATCGAATGCATGAGATGCAAATGCGAAGGCCAGATGTCTCTTAACCATAGGATGGGTAAGGATTCCTATTACGCACGAGGAAAGTGTTTAGCACCCTTGTATGCCCGACAAACTCGGTCTTTCTAGTCTAAATCGCTTGCATAAAGGCTGGGTGAATGCTTGCTAAGCCTCGATCGTGCTCTAAACATGCTAACACGAATGCCATGACAAAATTGGATGAATGTGCAAGTTGATATGCCAAAACTGCAAAGAAATCCCCATGGAATGATGAAATCGTAAAATACGACACGACAAAGAAAATCACATGAAATGATGAGGTTTTTGGAAGGAACACCTTGGAAAACCATACCAACATCAAAAAGATAGAAAGTGGAGTTAACCTTGGTCCTCGGGATCGTGAAAAAAAGTCATGAAAATCAAAAAGAGGAAATAATCTGCAAATGGGCCAATGTGGGCCTTTCGGTCAGTTCATATACGCCCTCGGGCGATGAAATCTAAATCAAAGCAAAGAATTTGAAAAGTAGGAGTAAAGCAAATCAAATCGGATAACAGATGAGGGACTCCGAAAACAAAGTGAAGAAAGAAATCCACGAAAGAAAAGCATGAGATGCAAACTCACTTAAAAAGGAGGGACTGATGTGTGAATGTTACAGAATCTATAAAATGCATGAATAAGTGCCTAAATATGTAAAAAGTTACTAAAGAATGACTTAGACAAAAAATTATGTAAGACTGAGGGCAAAAAACTAACATGCGGGTGCATGAATTAATGATAGGGGCAATTTAATCATTTTAATGGCTAGATATGATAAACGCATGTATGGGATGATGCATGGTCTGAGACATGTCAAAATGTGTGCAAAATGTCCAGAAATGTTATTTGTAAGAAAACATGGAGAGGAAGAGCAACAAAATGATGTAAACACAGTAAATGACAAACACAAGGACTAAAATGCAAAATTCACAAAAAGAGTGAGGATCTAAATGAAAAATATATTCATGACTTCTACTCCAATATGCAGATGATGGATCAAATGACAATGTGACACCCAGATGTGTGAAAATTGCACTTGGATAATTCCCTAAAAACTTAAGGTCTAAAGTGCAAAATTCACACATAAGTGCAAATGTGATTAAATGTGAGACTAAAAATCAATTCATAGTGAAAACATGATTTTTAAATGGAATCTATGATTAAATGCAAAATATGAAATGCAATAAGTGAAAAATATCACAAATATGCAAGTAAACATTTAAAACCCTAAATGATGGATTTAAAGTTAAACTATGGGTCTACATGCAAATTCTATGTGTTCAGGAATTATTTATTAAGGACTTAGGGACTTATGTGCAAAATTTCAGGGCTTGAATGTGATCAAAATTGGGCTTTCATGTTGATCAGGGCAATTATAAAGTTTGTTAGGGTTCAAGATGCAAAAATTCCAATAAAAACTCATTTTAAAAAAATTTTGGGGCTTGCTGCAAAAGATTAGGACTTAAATGTGATAAAAATACAACTTTAATGATGGTCAGTGTGATTTTAAAATCTTTCAGGGTTCAGAATGCAAATTTCACAGAGAAAACTTATTTCAAAAGATTTTAGGGGCTAAATGCCAATGTTCAGGACTTAAGTGTAAAGAAATCATGGTTCTAGGGACCTAGATGTGATAAAAAATGCATAAGCAAGACTGTAAATAAAAATTAAAAAGAACGGGGAAGAAGATGTAATATTTGCAAGGATTAAAAAAGAAACAAAAATTTATTTAAAACTACAAGGATTGAAAAACAAAAATATTGGACCTAATTGTAACAATTTAATAAGTTAAAGGGTTTTTTAAAAAATAAATTTAAAAATAACAGTCATCGTCGACAATTTGAAGATCGCCGGCGGCGACGGCCTGGGGGGCTCATCTGAGCCCTCTCGGTGGTGGATTAGAAATCAAAGGTGCGGAGAAGCTGGAGGAGGCGATAAGAGAGGGATCCAACGACGCCGATGGGGCTCTCGACGGTTGGAACATGTTGTCGACGGGGGTGCATCAGGAGGCGGTGGCTTGACGCGGCGGAGGTCGGAAGAGCTCCGAGGCTGCACGACATGGCTGTGGGGAGACTCGAGCAAGGCTGGAATGGCCTGGGGTGTTTCCCCCTTCACGGACTCCAGCAGCGATCGTGACCGTGGTGGGAACGGCGTTGCAGTGACGGGAGCGCTCGAGCAGCGATCGTGGGACGCTCAGTGGTCCATGGGAAGGCTTCTAGGTGCCTTGGTTCAGTCAGGGCACGACCACTGTGTTTTTCTCACTCAGTGGCTTCAGCGGCGACGGTTGACGGCAGCGAGCGATGCGACGAGCGACGAGCGACGCAGAGGTCAGGGAGGCTCCTCTGGAGAGAAGGGGGACCAAGGGGAAGAGGCGGAGCAAGGAGAGGCTCACGAAGCCTCGTCTAAAGTCAAGAGGCCTGAGGCCACATCAGTGATAGAGAACCCATCACCAGAGGGGGCGACGGTGCATGGGGGACACATCCCCGTCGAGCGCAACCTTTGGAACTAGGGGAATACACTATCAGGCATGCTCTGGATCGAAAAAGAATGGGAAAGGGAATACCTAGTGAGCAATGCTATCTCCCCGTGGTGCTCTACGGCGGTGGTGCTCCAGCAACGCTCTAGCTGCTGATGCAAGTGCTTCTGGGCTGAGGAAAAGGGTGGAGAAGGTGGCCTGGATCTCCTCATCGTTTGGGTGTAGGGAGGAGAGGATTTCAGATCGCTGGGGAGTGGCTGGAAGCTCGTGGAAGTGGATGTTGTCAAGGTGCTGTTAGCAGTGAGGCTTTATACACCAGCGAGGCTCTCCAGGGCTGTTGATCCCCCTCCCTCCGACGGATGAGCGCCGTTGGATCGGGCGTGAGCTGGAGGAGGCTGGCTGGAGATCGTGGGACTCCGAGATGTGCTCCGGATACTGCGGGATCTCGTCGGGGTTCTCGCTGAAAAAATCGGGAGTCGCCAGAGTTACCATCGGAATTATTTTTGGATTTCCTTATGTTTTGATTGAGTGTTGTGTTGGGTGCTTTGGGCTGAATAATGGGCCTACGGGGTGAGCTTTTGGCTTTTTGGGTTTTTTTGTTTTAGTTTTAATGTTTTGTTTTTTTCTTCTGTTTTAAGTATTTAATTATTTGTTTTGATGATTTTAATTTTAGGATTTTATGATTTTAATTAAGACTTTGATTTTTAATTTTTGGATATTTTTATTTTAGGGTTTTTAGGTTTTTTGTTCTTTAGGTTTTAAGGGATTTTAGGGTTTTATGTTTTAAGTTTTTTTTTAATTGGGTTTTGCTTTTAGGTTTTTAATTGTGTTTTATGATTTTAATTAAATTTATGATTAAGGTTTAATTAATTGGTTTTAATTTAGGGTTTTAATTATTTTAGGTTTTTGTTTTATTTTTGTTTTGGGGTTTTTATGGATTTTAGGGTTGTGCTCTTAGGTTTTTAATTTGGGCTTTGTGATTTAAATTTGATTTTTGATTTTAGTTTTGAATTAAGGTTTTAACTATTTTATGGTTTTTATGGTTTTAATTATTTTAATTTTAGGGTTTTGGATTTTAATTAGGATTTTGAGTTTAATTAGGGTTTTAGTGTTTTAATTAGGGTTTTTGGTTTATTTAGGGTTTTTGGATCCTTGTTAGGGTTTTGGATTAGAATCTTGAGTTTAATTAGGCTTTTTGTGCTTTTATTAGGGTTTATGGTTTACTTAGGGTTTTGAATTTTAATTTAGGGTTTTTTGGATTTTAATTAGGGTTTTTAGTTTAATTAGGGTTTTTGAATTTTAATTAGGATTTTTCGATCCTGATTAGGGTTTTTAGTTTAATTAATTTGGGTTTTAAATGATTTAAATTGATTTTGACTTTAATTAGGGTTTTCACTTAATTAATTGGGTTTTAAGTGGGTTTTACTTAATTTTGTCTTGAATTAGGGTTTTTGTTTGATTAATTGGATTTTAAGTGGATTTTATTTAATTCTGACTTGAATTAGGGTTTTTGTTTGATTAATTGGATTTTAAGTAGATTTTATTTAATTTTGACTTGAATTAGGGCTTTTACTTGTTTAATTTTTGGTTTTAAATGGGTTTTGTTTGGTTTTAATTTTAATTTGGTTAGAGTGGACTAGTGTAGGCCTGAATGGGCTTGTGTGGGCTTAAATAGGCTAGGGTTTTGGTGGTCGCAACCAGAGCATCATCTAAAGGGACCTACTGCTAAGTGATTGCAAAATCGGGGTGTCACATGATTGATGGATAGATTTGGCATTACTTATCATATTGCAAAGACAAGGGAAGGGCTAAAATCCTTCATAGATTTCAGATCTAGTGAGTAGCGCATTTACGTGGGAAACAATACACTTCTGGATGTTGAAGACGTTGGCTCTTATTGCTTAGATCTAGGAGACAATATTATGATCTTGAAGGTTGTCTTCTATGCATTAGCATAAGGCACAATCTTATTTATGTTCGTGCTCTCATAAAGAATAGTTTGAAAGTGCTCTTTTATAATAGGCATGTGTCTATTGGAATTGGCTAGAAAGTACTTGTCATGGGAGTGTTTATCCTAGAACATGATTTATTTCGTATTTCTGTAATAGATAATGAAACAAATAATGCAAACAGCATTTCTGATTATTCTTTATGCTTATTGTCTGATTGTGATTTATGATATGCTAGATTAGCTCATCCTAGAAAATAAAAAATGGAGCAAATGATAAAATTGAACATTCTCTCAAATATTAATAAGGTGGAATTGACCCTATGTCAACATTGCTTAGTTAGAAAAATGACTAAGAAACCATTCGATGTTGGGCATAAAGAAAATGAGTTATTAGCTTTGGTATATTCAGATGTATGTGATCTACTTAGTGTGAAAACATACAATAATAAGGAATATTTTGTAACATGCATAGATGATTATTCTAGATATACATATGTTTATTTAATCTCACATAAAATAGAAGTATTAAGTTGCTTTAGGAAATATAAAGTAGAAATAGAAAAGTAACTTGAAAGAAGTATTAAGATATTAAGATCTGACAAAAGTGGAGAATACAATTCAAAGGAATTTGATTCATATTGTCTAGAACATTGAATAAAGAAGCATATTACTATGTCATATATCCCAACAACAAAATGGTATGACGGAATGGAAAAATAAAACTCTAATAAATTATGTTAAATACATGCTATCACATTCATGTCCCTTAGAAGAATTTTAGGGGGAGATATTATTCACTGCAAATTACACTTTGCATAGAATATCCACCAAACCTGTCATAGAAACCTTTTATGAGTCGTAAAATGGAAGAAAACCTATTATCAATCATCTAAGGATATGGGATTCAATAGCCCATGTATTCATTCCAAGTTTAACTCAAGGAAAAATTAGATTTTAGAATATTAAAATGCTGATTTATAGGATATTGTGAAAAATCATCAGGATATAGATTTTTTCATAAGAAAAAAAGGAATTATTAAGCATAGAGATGCTACATTTCTAAAAAATCTAGTGGAATAAGAGTATACAGAAGATAAAATGAATCATTATCAGTAATTGAAGATGATTACTTTAATATAATTTAAGGTAATGATTCAGAAAATGAGGATCAACCAAACATAAAAAATACAAATGAACTGATGGAAATAGTGGAGAATGACTAAAATGATCAGTATGACCAACCAAATATGGAAAATATTAATGAGCTGGTAAATGACCCACTTGTTGCCCCTAGAAATAAAAGAATGAGAATTCCGCCTTTATGGATGAATGATTATTATTTGTATTCATGTGAGTCATCATGTTTCTTGACAGATATAGATCAAGAAAATCACATGGAACCCATCACATATAGTAATGTGATTAAATCACATGAAAAATATTTGTGGCTCGAAGTAATAAATGATGAAATTGATTCCATAAAAAGAAATAATGTTTAGGAATTATGTGATTTATCTAAGAAAAGGAAGGCTATAGGATGCTAATAGGTATTCAAGAAGAAACTAAGGGTAGATGGGTCAATTGACAAGTTTAGGGCTCGATTGGTGGCTAAAGATTATACACAGATGGAAGGAATAAACTTTTAGGAAACATATTCTCTAGTAGCAAAGTTTGCATCTATTAGAATTATACTATTAATTGTAGCATACTTAGATTTGGAATTATATCAAATGAATGTTAAGCTGCATTTATTAGTGGATAATTGTAGGAAGGTATATACATGTACCAGCTTGAGGATTTTCAAGTGGAAGGACATGAGAGAAAAGTATGCAAATTGAACAAATCAATATATGGATTAAAACAATTTGCTAGGTAATGGTATCTCAAATTTCATAATGTGATTGTCTAAATGAAATTTATCTCAAATAGATTGGATAATTGCGTGTATGTCATAAAAAGTGGGAGTATTTTTATAATATTATCTTTATATGTAGACGATATTTTGCTTGCCACATATGATATGGAATTGTTGAATAAAGTGAAAATTGAACATAGTGAAAAATTTGAATTGAAAGACACAGGAGACACGTCTTATATCCTTAGAATTCAAATCATTAGAGATCAAAATTTTAGAATGTTAAGTATAAATCAGGAAAAATATTTACACTTAGTGTTAAAAAGGTTTGGAATACAAAACTGTGCCCCTACACCTATACCATATGTGAATGGAAAAAGATTGAATAAAAGTTAATGTCCTGGAAAGGATAAATGTTGAGATTTTAGACTTCACTAGAGGAAGGTAAATAGTGAATTAAAAGATAGATACATAATTTAAACAGCTATTTATCAAATACAAGTAATATTCAAGTAATTTTGAATGAAGTAACAGAATTGATTATTAAACTAAAGTATGCATAGATAGAGATGAGAGGCAATAAAAATATACATAGATGATTTATAGTAGTTTTGCCTCTCTAACCTAGTCCACATCTCAAGAACTCCTCCAGAGTTACCTTATCCTTGATCTTGTTTTCAAGCCAAGACCTTGTTGTTACACTTCTTGATGAGTCCTTGTCATGCTCTGCTAAAACCGCAGTTCCTTTCTCACAACCAGAGAAGAACTTTACACTTGGAATGGATATTACAACACTCAACTCTTTTTTTTTTACAATCTCCCAAAACTCTTTTTGGCAAGGTAGAGGAATGGAAATTAGCTCTCTTGCTTGGGAATTCTCTTCACAAAATAGAAATGAAATGCTTGAAAATGATAGGGCTTGAAGTTCTCTAAAATGTGTGTCTTTGTTGTGTCAATGAGGGTCCTATTTATAGATAATCAAGGATAGAAAGATATGTCTAACGTCTCTGTCAATGTTCACAAACGACTATTGAAACGGTATATCAAAATTTTTCAATCTACCGTATTATATCCCTTTTTATACAACGGTCGGTCAGTTCGGTATACCAAACAAATTCGGTACGTCAAAACATATCCCTGGTTCGATATGTCGAAATTCATTAGTGTGTCGATTCAGTGATCGTTGCATAAACTCTTAATTTTCAGATTTCGATATACTGAGTAAGTTCAATATGCCGAAATACCCTATTTTAACCTTATACTAATGAATGATTGGTTTTGAGGCTATGACTATTTTCCTAAGGTACTATGGGAGTGTTTAGGAGATTATTACAAGTTCTTAAAATACAATAAATTACATTTACATGAACTCAAACATACTTTATCTTCAATCTTCAATCTTCAAATGATATGTTTTGAGTTGCCTTGATCTTCCACAAAATTATCTTCTTTTGCCATTTATGCCTTCTTCTTTTTCCAAAGTCCATGAGAACTCTTTCTTAACTTATTGAAAAGGTTAGCTCATAAATATATTTTGTTATTATCAAAATCGAGACGAGGCGGTTTTGCCAACAATCTCTCCTTTTTTATGATAATAAAACAACAAATATTTCAAAGTTATAGAAATGATTCTTCCTAAGAACATACATAAGATATGACAATAAAAACAACAAAGTTCCCCCTAACAATATGAGTACATTGAAATAATCTACAAATATAACCAAGTTAAAGCACAAATATGCTTAAGTATGACTCAACTACCTACTTGAAATAACATGATAAGTTCAAAAATAACTTTAGAATAGCTTCCCAATTCTTCTCCCCCTTTTTGTCATAAGCAAATAGAATAGAAGTCATAAATCCAAAGAATAAAGTGATATAACAAGAGCATTATTATAAGAGATATTCAATAAGCTCAAGTATCATCAAAATCACTTTTCATAAAGTGGTCGATTTTCCTTATAACTTGTGATAAAAGATAATCAATACGCTCTCCCTTGCACAGGCATGGGAAAAATTATTCAAATATTCAATAAATTCTCCCTTCATTCAAGCATGAGATTAAATAATAATTAGATAGATAATATTCCCCTTTTTTTAATTATATTTTGAGGACATGATCATTAAGCCAATATATAGTACTTTTTCTACCCCTATCATTTATAATTAAGCAAATTAAGTAGATTAAGTGCCAAATTAATACTATCTTCCTCTTTTCTTGTCATAAGCAAAATGATATCAATAATATAGTCGATGAATGATTTTTAAGATGCTCAATGAAGTCCTTCTTCAGTATATAACATGGATCAAGGAATAAACAGAAAGTAAAGATGTATATCATCATAATGGTTCAATAATCTTAAGAAATTCTTTCGTGACAAATGTATGTAAGGATCAAATGCTTTAATTGATAACATAATTAGAAGTTTTTATGACAAATGTATGTAAGGATGTCGTAAAGTATCTGGATAACATAATCCAAAGAATCAAATGTGAGACCAATTTAAAATCAAAAATCCAATTGTAAGATTTTTCATTTGATCAAAATCTGGAGATCAGAGTTTTAAACATAATCTTAGGATGAAATGTATTTGATGATTTTGAGTGATGTCAAACCATAAAACACAATATTTCAAGAAATATTTAAATAAATTTTAAATTTTAAATTAAGTAAAATCATGATAAATTATTTGAATGATATATCAACCTTTATACCAATTGTTGGATCCAAATGTTAGGTTCATAAGCATCAAGATCAATTTTTATATGAAAGATATTCAATCATGATACTTATGATAGAAAATAGAAGATATTCCATAAGCATAAAAATCATATTCATATATTATCAAAATCAATTTTCATACGATAGGTAATGAATCATGTGTCATATTTAGAAATAAAGATATTCAATAGACATTAAAATTATCTTTTATAAGATATTCAATGAATCATGGTAAGCTCTCCCTTACATTAATCATGGGTAAAGAGAAAATTTTGGTAACGTTAAGTATGCTCCACCTTTCATCAAGCTTGTGAAAAAAATTCAATAAAAATCAATACATATTATAGCAAAAGATTTATTATTGTAAGTATAGGCACAAAATACAAATTGTAGCAACAAAACTCTTAATTCTCTGCTTGTTTCAAGTAGTATAGGTGTTTAAGGACATCTAGGGAGGTATAGGAACATGGATCTTTAACACATTGTTAAATATTGGTAATCCCTTTCCTATTGAAAAAAACGTTTTAGTTGCTTTTTGAAATATAATTCTTTATAGGTTTTCCATCAAAATTTTATTATAAAATGAAATTATTTGGATAAAATTTCACTCAATTCATTTATCATGATCTTATATGATTTTTATTACAAATGTGTCTTGAAGCATTTTCTTAATTCAGTGCATGTGACACTTGGACCTGATTATCCATTTTTAATTATAAACCATGTAATTAATTGTGATATTGTATAAATAGTTAATTAATGGATAATCGGTTGTTTTTAAGATGCGTGGAGATTTATTGACTTTTTGTGGTTTTTAGGACTCGTCAGCCATGCCCCCATAGCCGCAGACCTCCTCTCAACCTAGGATAGTCGGCCAACCACCCCACTATGCCACTAATCAAACCAAGCCTGACGTCCGATTGGAGCCATTGTCGATGAACTGCCACACATCTCCAGTGAATGGCTTGCCTCAAACACCCAAACCCTCTCCAACACACAACCGATAGGCCGACCACACCCAGACCGCCGTCGTGTCGCCATGACCGACAAGTGTTCGGTCGACAGCACCCTTCACCACTGTTGAGCCAAGTCGTCACCCGTTCTCACACCAAGACTGCCCTTTAAAAGCCCTATCCACGCCGACTAACCTGAGATGTTGGCTAGTGCTTCCCTATGCTCGCCGATTGACGTCTCCTCTATAGGCCATTCGTTGATGCAACAAAAGGGAAGGAGAGAAATGAAGAATGGAATGAATGAGGGGAAGGCGAAGGCTTACCGTAGCCAGACAAGGCAGCCGCTGTCGACAAGCTTCCTTATCGAAGACTACCGTCAAGATTGAGAGTGGAGAGCACCTCCCACGAAGAAGCTTGGTGCACCACTAGTTCGTTCGCCACTCCCCCTTCACCGATCATCGCTGTCGAGCCTCTCGAGCCCTGGCTACCACGAAGATGGGAGGATGGAGAAGAGGAAGAGTACGACGGTTGGGATGAAGACGTGGCTTGCTTAGGGAGGGTTTGTCTCATTCAAAAAATTTAAAAGCCCCTTTGAACATGGGAATAATGCATGAAACCAAGGAGCCTCAGTATAGAACATGAAATATTAGGTGGGCCCCCCATGATTTTTGAAAAAAGAGTTCCCACGCTGTCAGGAACATCAACCTCTATGTGGAACAGAATATGGGCAAAAAAGTGCAAATCACCTAGCAAAATTGCAATTTGACCCCCAAACCTTCGCCATTTTACATCAACACCCCTTAGTCAAGTAGAATCCATCATGGACCTCTGTGGAAGACAATATCGCCAGAGGTCACCTAAAATGGTTGCATTGTGGAACAATCCATCACTTTTGGAAAAATTACACATTAGTCCCTGACTTTAATAAAAGGCCAGATTTCTCTAGAGATACAAATCCATCCCTTGAGCAGCACCCTGTTGGGTCTCAATCGACCAGAGAATTCAATAATTCGCAATGACCAATGAGAATTTACAGAAAAGTTTTGCAACTTTCCAAAATTACATGTAAGTCCTTTACTTCTGCATGACAGTCAACTTGCCCCAAATCGTCAACACGACGTCGGGCAAATCCTCCAGGAGTACAGAATTATTCCTCCAACACCCAACTATGGTACAAATTCTACCAGGGTGGCCAAAGGATGGTAGATTAGGAAAATTACAAAAGTAACCCTACAGTTTGCTAGAAAGGAGATCTTCTCCAACATGGCGCTAAAGCATCCACCAAGCTTAGCCTTTGATCCCTAGCAATCCTTGATTTTCCCAAGACCAGCCAAAATCGCTAGCAGGGCTCTTGACCAAGAAAATTGTAGTTACACCCCATCTCTTGTAGAAAACCCCAAAATGCCCCTCAAAGCAAACATGTACTCCTACAAGATAGGGAATGATAGCAGCCTAGCCTCAATTCATGATAGAATCTTAGAACATATCAAGTGGCATCTAACATCAAGAGAAACAGAGGTCCAGAATTCTCTAACATCCGATTAAAAAGGAGATATCACCTATTTTTAGTTTATCTTTTTTAAGCAATTTCGCTTTGGACGGATGAAATCCCACTTGTCCTGGAATCTTATACTGGACAGACGAGATCCAATTTATCCACTTTGCATGATTTTGCTCCAGACAGATGAAATCCTACTTGTTCTGGAATCTTCTATCGAACGGACGAGATCTAGTTTATCCTCTTTGCGCGATTTTGCTCTGGATGGATGAAATCTCGCTTATCCTGGAATTTCGTACTAGACAGACAATATCTAGTTCATTCTCTTTGCACAATTTTGCTTTGGACGGATGAAATCCCATTTGTCTTGGAATCTCGTACCAGATGAATGACATCTAGTTTATCCCTTTGTGCGATTTCACTCTGAATGGACGAAATGTTGTTTGTCTTGAAATCTTGTACCGAACGAACGAGATCTAGTTTATCCTCTTTTACGTGATTTCGCTCTTAATAGATGAAATCCCACTTATCTTGGAATCTTGTACCGAACAGACAAGATCTAGTTTATCTTCTTTCGCACAATTTCGCTCCGAATAAATGAAATCCCGCTTGTCTTGGAATCTTATACTGAACGGACAAGATCTAGTTTGTTCTCTTTGTGCGATTTCACTCCAGCTGGATGAAATCCCACTTGTCCTAGATTCTCGTATCGAACAGACGAGATCCAGTTTATCCCCTTTGCGTAATTTCACTTCGAATGGACGAAATCCCGCTTGTCCTGGAATCTCGTACCAGATAGATGAGATCTAGTTTATCCTCTGTGTGATTTCGCTCTGGATAGACAAAATCCCACTTGTCCTGGAATCTTGTATCGAACGGATGAGATCTAGTTTATCCCCTTTGCACGATTTCACTCTGGATGAACGAAATCCTGCTTGTTTCAGAATCTCGTACAAGATGGACGAGATCCAATTTATCCTCTTTGCGTACTTTCGCTTCAAACGAACGAAATCCCACTTGTCGTGGAATTTCGTACCGGACGAACGAGATTCAATTTATCCTCTTTGCACGATTTCACTCTGGATAGATGAAATACCACCTGTCTTGGAATCTCATATTGGATGGACGTGATCTAGTTTATCCTCTTTATGCGATTTCGCTCTAAACGGATGAAATCCCGCTTGTCTTGAAATCTTGTACCAGACAGATGAGATCCAGTTTATCCTCTTTGTGTGATTTCACTCCAGATGGACGAAATCTCGCTTGTTCTAGAATCTCGTATCAGACAGATAATATCTAGTTTATCCTCTTTGCGTGATTTCGCTCCGGGTAGATGAAATCCTCGCTTATCCTAGAATCTCGTATCAGACGAACGAGATCTAGTTTATCCTCTTTGTGCGATTTCACTGCGGACGGACAAAATCCCACTTGTCCTGGAATCTCGTAGCGTACGGACGAGATCTAGTTTATCTTCTGTGCGTGATTTCACTCTGGACAGACGAAATCCCACTTGTTCTAGACTCTCGTACCGAATGGGTGAGATCTATTTGACATTTTCATCAACATTAGTCATTACATCAACATCCACTTCGACGATGAGTCATGATCTTCGGTGCATCCTCCGAATAAATGATTCAAAGCCAACAATAAAAGCTAGACTCCAGCAGACACAAGTGGGGTGTTTCGTCAACCCTAAGCATCTGTAGATACCTTGGGTTTGTGTCGCCAATTGGTGGACTCATTCAAGAATATTTTGATCGTAACAGACTAAACCAAACCCCTTAAACCCAACTAACATCTCGAAAATCCAACCCAATTCCTCAAACTAATCCAACACCATAGACCACCACCAAACTGCAAGCCCAAGGCCCACTGGTAGCTCAAGCACTAAGGAAATGGGTCCAAAATCAAGCAACCACACACTGTCTTAGATGCCCTACGTGCAGGTGTCACGGACAGGTATCGTAGGTAAACTGCATGTATGTTCTGGGTCAGTTGCAGTGCAGCGTAGTCGACTAGTCCATTCATCCCATGGACTATTGACCTGATGCTCCTTACTAATGTGTATGGACTTAAGTACATACTTGGATGTGTCATGAGCCTCTACATCCCTTCTCCACCACCAAAACCCTAATCCTATCCCTTAAAATTAATCCCCACCACTCATTCAAACATTGAAACATATCCAACAACTTCCATGGAAACCCTAGGTCTATAAATCCCCACCATTCCTGTACGTGAAGAGGACCCCCAACCTTTACATCTCGAAGAAATCTAGAACACTTCCCACGTCCAAAACCTTAGAAATTCTTGGTCGCCATTCATCCCAAGGGCTTCCCTTCCTCTCCAACGATCCATCACATCTTTGGTTCTCCCACAAGCCCAGTTTCCAACTAGTCGGCTTCAACCACGTCTGAGCACCTTCTATGATCCGAGGCAATCTCTTCTCAACCTCGTTGTCGCGACCAGCATCGTTCGAATAGCCCACTGCCCGTCATCACCGTTGGGAGGCAAAAAACCAATCAAACCCGCAAGTATATATCCAATCCACGTAGCCTATGTTCATCATTGTATCATACATCGTTTTCCTTACGTTTTAGTGTATCTTTTGATTGGTTTTCATCAGTTTTTGCATCCCATTGCTGCATCTTTCTTGTTTTTTAACAATGGGTACATCGTCTGTCGGTTGTTGAGCATGGACAGTAGCCAGCCAACACATTTTACATCCATCTCGATCCTCTCCCTCTCCTTGGCCTCCCTCTCAATGTTCCAAGCAAAGGCCCAACGTTTTTGATCTCCTTTATGGTCGGTCGACAGCCATGGGCACCGACGACGACCCATGAGGACAAGGAGGGGCACACATCATTTGCATGACTTTCATTGGGTTTTCTTTGCCTTCCTTCCCTGACTTTTTTGGTCGCTCCAAAGAATGAATATAGCCTCCTAGCCTCAACCATGGCTGGAGAGGGACGTACAGTCCAACGACGTAAACGGGCAAATGGGGTGAGCATCAAGGATTTTAAATTGAATTTTTATAATCATTGTATACGGACGAGATCTAGTTTATCTTCAGTGCTTAGATATGGTTTCTCGATGATTATAACGAGTTTTTGTAGCCTCAGTTGCATTAGGGAGGCGATGAAGATCCACCGCCTAAAATCCAACTTGTACCACGTACCGATATCACGTATAAGTGCCATGGGTTGTATGCATGGGAAAATACAATTTCAGTGCACTGAGCAGAGCATGGTAGTCCCTGATTTGCATGTTTTAATTTAATTTAACAGTCTCTGATCTCCTGTTTTATCTATTTCGTCTACATCTGCATTGCATAAAACTTTGTATCCATTCAGGCATACATTAAATAGCATCTTTGCTTACATATCATCCGATCTTTTGCCTAAGGCGTACATCAAAGATTCTTTTTTACGCATTTGCCAAGCTACACTAATGAGCGGAAAAACATAGAAAGACTAAATCGTTGGATGTGCAGAGATACCTAACATCTTCTCCATACGTAACATGAATCTGTGTCCATTTCTCCGTATGCAATGATCTGTGTGTTATTCATTGGCATTGAGTCATGAGTTTTGTTTATTTATTTAGCTTTTTATTGTATTTTCATTTTTTATTTTCCTCGTCTTCCAATTTTAATAGACTAGGCAGTGACTCTGTTTTCTTTATCTTTTTTCATAGTCCCCTTTTGTCTTTCTCTATGACTGCATGGCTCGTATAGACTCATTCCACACATTTCAGAGCGTTAACCCTTGCCATGTGCGTATGTTCACACAACCCGTAACCCCCAATCGAAGTAATAATTACGTATGGAATGAGTTATACTTTGTTCAATTCGATTTTTTAGTTTGCTCATGATATCAACAATACGAGGAATGACTAGGATTGGTTCTTATTTAAGAGACGTTTAAGGAAAGGTATTATGTATATATATAAGAAAAAGATAGAATGAGCCTAGAGATTCACTTGTTTGAAGGGAACTCTTTCTTAAATCTTTGGAATATTTTATTATATATTGATCATACAAAAAATCTAAACATTAGATATTAGTCTAAATTATCTATAAAGACTATAGATCAAAAATCAAGTCAATCCAAGACTTTTAGTTTAATAATCTAACTTACAAAAATTCAACAATTTTATATTAACTTGTAAAAAATATGATTCTATGAATACATTATTTATTGACATATAAACTTCAAAATTACTTCATTTTTAAATGATAAATATTACGATGAATATTAATCAAATCCACCGTTTGGATTTCACATCTAATGAACGGATTTTAAGAGATACATACAAATTTATGACTCAATAGGTTTATTTTTATTTAGAAAATTTTATTTACCTATGATACCTATAAATCACTTCATTTCTATAATTCACTTTGTACTTTTCGATTTTTTTTATGCAGTTAGGTCGGTCATTTTTCACTGCAAGATCAAAGTCTAACAGAAAGGTCAATATGAAATCCAAGCCCGTGCTAAAATGCTAAGCGGTAAAGGCAAAAAATGCAGAATTGGGTATGAAAACGAAATTGAGCTTACCATCTTAGTTGGTTAAACATTTTGAACAACCCAGGAAGGAATTGGGAACATGAAACAGAAGAATCCAAAAAAGTCCGCATCCTAGTTGGCTACTATTGAAAAAGTAGCGACTAATTAGAAGAATCTCCGTTAACTCCATAGAAAGAATTGTCTAAATGATATTTCTTTGTGGTTGTACAAGAGATCAAAATTTCGACTTCCACATCATATATATTACATCATTTGATGGTAATTTCTTATAACTAAGTATTTGAATGTAATATATATCAATTACCGTCTATAAAAAAAACTCTATAGAAAAGACACGAGAGCAGTAAAATTGCAACCTACGGGCGCTTAACGGTTAGGGACGGTAAAGCAGCACACATATGAACTCCGGACTTAACAACTACAAACGATGGGAAGACACATCCTCCCTGGTGGGGTTGGGGGGAAGGAAAGTAGGGAATAATTATACTTCCTTGGTAATATCAACTCCTCTTCAAAATCTGTGCCTAGATTTTCTAACCAAGAATACATAAAAGTGATAACATTGAATATAATTGACTTATTTGAGTTGAATATATTACGAAAAATTCTATTATTCTTTTCTTTCTAAATCCACCAAACCACAACAGGAATGAAAATATTCCACTCAGTTTCAGATAAATCAAAAATACATTCAAGTCTATGTCTGAATGTATCTTCAACATTACAAAAAACTGAAAATAAAAATCTGTAAATAAAGAATTTCCAAACAACTGTGGCAAAAGAGCAATGTATAAACAGATGAGAACTTGTTTCATAATAAGTGTTACGCATAATACACAAGTCCTGTCCATTCCATCCTTTTTTCCTCAAATTCTCTTTAGTTAGAATCTTATTAAACACTAGCAACCAAATAAAAAGTTTAATCTTAAATGACACTCAGGCCTTCCATATTTTTACATATAGGTGAAATCTGATGCCTCTATCATTTATGAGTTTATAATATGAGTTCACAGTAAAGTTATAGTTGGCATTTGGACTCTACAGAATTTTGTCAATATCCAATTGTAAATGAACCCCAACCATCAATTCAGCAAGCTGATCAGCTTGTGTTTGAATTGTATGCAAATTATCAGAGATCTCAAAGATGTGATTAATATTAAAAAGTACCTGATAGTCCCTCCTAAATTGTTCCATCACTCTCTTGACAGAAGGTTTTTTGTGTTTAACAAGTGAATACAACTCAGGAAACATAAATTTCAAAGAGATGCCATCCATCAATTTATTCTCCCAGAAGATGGTGTTTTCACCATTGCCAACTTCAAATGTAGTGAAACAGTTAAAGATATTAAAACAGACTTTTAATTGTTGCCATACTGGTAAGAACCTTCCTCCTGAAGTGTTGAGAAGAGCCCCTGACCAAGACCTAGAGTAATATCTGACTTTTAATAGAGAAGGCTATTTCAAGTTGGGTGTATGATTTAGTAGTTGCCATAAGAACTTGCATTTCAGTGCTAAGCTCAAGTTTCTGAGATTAATTATGCCCCAACCTTTATGCTCCTTAGGCCTATACAAGACTACCCATTTTACTAGATTATAACCTTTATTATTGGAGGAAGTAGACTTCCAAAGGAGCCTACTCCTAAGTCAGTCAATTTCAAGTTCAACTCTTAAGAGTAAGTGCAATACAGATAAAAGGTAAGTTGGTATTGCAGATAAGACTGAATTAACACGGGTTAATCTTCCTCCCAAAGAGAGGAATTTTACCTTCCAAGATTACAACCTACTAGAAATCCTCTCAATAACGGGTACCAATCCTGATATGTGGTTCTCCTATGATGCAAAGGAAGTCTAAGATAGGTAATAGGTAACCCTACAGCTTGACATCCCAAAATGTCACAGCAGTGTTCCAATAATGCCTCATAAATGTCAACACCAGTGAAAGAAAATTTTTGAAAATTTATCTTTAAGTCCAAAACAAGTCTGGAAACAACATAGAATCCTTTTCATTATTTCCTTGGTAATATTGTAGAAGGTTGAATGGAAGAGATATTAATTGACATTTAGCAGTAAATATAATTATTTCCCATCAAGGTAAATCAGAGCTAGTTAGGTTTTGCAAAGAAGAAATATGCACAATAGTCAAATGAAACGAAATTTACTGCCTATCTAGTCATCGCCAAACCATGGGAACTGCCGTTGAAGGAGTTTGAAACAGGAAAAGAAGAAGCCAAAGAGACGTAGCTTCCCAGTGGGCAGCTACCTAGAAAGTAACAACAGATAACAGAAATAATGTGAACGAATAATTTTTCCTACCTTTGTGTACATAGAGGACGTAAGATGTGATAACACGTACCATGACATTCCATTTTTTCCATCAATAGGAAAAATCAGGACAAGGCTAGGTATTGATGCTAATTGGTGTTCTCCAGTATGAAGACATGGACATTGTTAGCTTCCTATGAAATTTCTAAGTCTTTTTGAACATTATACTGATAGATATGTTAAATAAATGATTATAATCTCCATGTGTATTACCTTACAATTCCAATGTTGAGTCAATTTCTTGCTTTCAGAAAATTTCATAGTTTTCTTGGGAATCCTTTACACAAGCAACGATGTTTATGTTCTTAAGGCTGACTAAAAGGCCTTTCAAAAAGCGAAGGAAAACATATTGTGAATGATCTCATTTACCCAATCTACATGTGTACCAGTAGTACATTACAGTTCCAATGGTTGTGTTAATTCCTTACTCTCAGAAAATTTTCATAGGATTCATGGTTTTCCAAGGAATCCCTTGCACAAGTATTGATTTTTATATTTAAAGATGACTAAAAGGTTTTCTAGGAAATGAAAACATAATATAAGTGGCCTCATTTACCTAAACTACTCAATAATAATAATAATAAATAATAAACACAGTTGTAATTGGATCAAACTAAGCCAGCTAGGAAGAAATTTTACAATGACTTTTGTTTGTAACTGTAAAAGCAAAACTAAGTCATACATACATAGAACTAAGGTTTATTATAAACCTTAAATATTTGACTACAAATGGTTCCGATAATGCTTTCCAAATCACACGATTCCTAAGACATTACACACTGAATATAAAGTTCCTATTTCTAGTCTCCTTTTCCCGTCTACCACACTTTGTGGACTTAGTATGAACTGCAATAAACTGATAACTAATTAATGGTTAACAGCATGTTGCTTCTCCCTTACAGATATAAGTCTCATTATTTTGAGTAGGAAAATCTTAACTACTAACGTTGCCAAGAAACCATGTGAAAAAAGAGTACAACTACTGCAAGTTGTCGAATTCACGCATCTTATATCATACGCTTACTATTCTTATCTCCCTAGATGAACAAAAAAATTACTAGAAACAGTGGAGAAATAAACTTTAATAACCTCAAGACCAACAATCCACAAAGAATGTGGAAGAACAATTCATCTCATTTTGTTCAAATAATGAGTATAACAAGTGACATTTCCAGTTCACAAAATTGCCATGGCCATTGCCATCAAAAGGTGTAATGAAACAAAAAAAAAAATACAACCAAGCAAAAAAAATGAAAAAAAGATATCACCACAACAAGAAGGGAATTGAATGGGTTGGTTAGTTTTGCAAACATATCATTTGCCAATTATGAAATACAACTCTAATCAAAGGTCAAAACTTGTAATGTTTTTCCCTATATCTCAAAAGAGCACATACATACCCGGAGGCCTTTTGCAGCAATCTAATTCATCATCATCAATTCGTCGCCGTCTTGTCCTCATCCAATTGACCAGCAGCGGTCTCAGCGTCAAGCTTCTTCCTATTCCTCTCGAGAGCTTCCCCGACCTCCTTGGGCATATACTTCTCGTCATGCTTGGCCAGAACCTCGGTCGCCTTGAAGTAGCACTCCCCGCTTCTGGCCTTCTCCGTCGCCTTGGACTCTCCCCCCTTCCTCCTCTTTTCCTCCTCCTCCTCCTCCCCCTCGAAGGGCTTCACGAATCCCTCCACCACCACCGAGTGCCCCTCCCTGAACAAGTCCGGCAGCTCCCCCTCGTACCTGACGAGTATGTCGGTCATCAGGTCGGTGATGACGAACTCCATCTCCGGCGACGAACCCCCGGGGTGGACGACGCTGCCGTCGAGCACAAGCCCCCCGAGGCGGAAGCGGTTGCGGGTGGGGTTGGTGGCGAACTTCTCGAGGGCCTCGGAGGGGGTGATGTAGAACACCATGGCGTCCTGGAAGTTGCTGAGGACGATGACGATGAAGCCGGCGATGCAGCTGAAGGTCAGGGCGTAGCTCCAAAGGCGGCGGGACTGGATCTGGCGCGCGCGAGCCCCGATGTCGACCTTGCGGGGCGGGGCGCCGCGGCGGGAGGCGGTGGAGAGGTGGCGGAGGAGGAGAGAGGAAGAAGTGGTGGGGAAGATGTGGCGGGAGTGAAGAAGGGCAGTCGTGTTGCTGCAGAGGAGGGCCGGGGTGAGGCGGGAGCGGAGAAGAGGAGACAGTCGGGAAGCCATGGGGCTTTTGGAGGTGGAAGATCTGCGCCTTACGTTTTTTTCCGTTGCAATACTCTCAGCGACTTGTGCTTTCTTTCTTCCTTTCTCTGCAAGGCATGGAACGAGAGTAAGAAGGTGGACAACGGACGAACTCTACCATTAGAAAATCTCAGCCGTCCATCAGACTTTTTGGGGTTCTCATCTGCATGATTAAGTGGAAAATTCGACAACAGATGGACACGCAAAAGAAAAACAGAGACAACGAAGTTTTTTTTTTTGTTCAAGTGGTTAAATTTTAACTAGGCAAATCCTTCGGAAAAAAATTAACAAGACAGATAATTAAAAGTCTATTACATTCAATTGTAAAGGAAATATCAAAATTTATAATAACACAAAATAAAGGAAGTGAGATATAAAAACTCCAAGACAAACAAAATATAAACGTTGTAGGCCAAAAGTTGACACAAACGATCGATATGACATGTAGATGAATTTAGAACGTTCACATGTAAATGAAACAAAGCAAAAATTTAACGTCAAGTTTTTAAATTTTCTTTAGTGGTATAATTCCTGACGTCTGTTTCTTTTTATACAGGAATTGAATATTGATATAGGTATTATAAGTATAAGATTAGATTAGATAGGAAAGAAAATTTGATTAGAATATAATAAAAATTTGTGTCGTATGATTTGCTAAAAACATACGATTATACACAAAATACTAAGAACCATTTATAATAAACCTAAATTATAATTTTTAAAAAGTGTAGACCATGAAGCAAAATACCCATCATTATTTAATAATATTCTGGTAGGCGTCCAATTTTGATACCATGACCAACTCCCACTTTTTATACGTGGGTATTGCCGTATTGATTTGATATACACATATATATGAAAAAATATATTGGTTTAAGCTAGTTAAGTAACTTCATAGGCAGCATCAAGCCAGTCCATTAATCTATGGAACCTAAATGACACAGACACGGACAAGAAAGCAACACCGCCAAGCCCAGAAAGTTCTCGTCCCTGATAGGTAAGCTAGGCAAAAAGTTGTATCAGGTACCAGTAAGTTTTTCCTTTAGAAAGGAGCTCTTTCCTCGAAAGCAAAGTATCTTCCAAGACCTTCAATTAACGTGAGGAATGGTAAACCACTAAGGTAAAATCTTTCAAAAATCTTCAGCGGAAGGATGAAAACTTTTCTGAAGAAACATTAATGTTGTCAACGTGCGAAGGAAACATCAATATCAAGCTTCACTACCCTCACAACTGCTATCCTACTGCTTTTCAACTTTCTTGTTGTCAATGATCTGCTCTGTTTCCTTAGGATTCTCATTGTTTTGTTTTGGCAGTGGCTGAATCCTGACATAAGGTTTTCTTGTCAAAGTCTCCCCTTTCAAAGCAGCAACATATCGATCATTGGTGTCCTCTTTACGTTGCAATTCCCCAAGGTATTCAGCCAGTCTCTCACGATTAACTTGTCCCATCATCAAGGAATCGGGTCGGGCATTCTTGCGGAGCTGGGCCTCGAGCTGCTCGTTCCTAGAACTTGTGAATGTCATGACCCCCAGCCCAACGACCGCCGGAATGACGCCGCACAGTGCTGCAAAAGACAAGAAGAAGGGCTTGGAATCCCGTGTCTTCCGCACCAGCCATCTCCATGTCTCACTCTTCTCCCACAATGCCGCCATATCTCCCTCCTCCCCCCAAGGTTATATCAGGAAGTTTCTCAAGCTGTAGGCGAATACAAAAGGAGATCAATAATGGTTGAGAGGAGAAAGGTCAATTAGAAATAAAGATATTTATAGCAACCAGATTAAGAAGCTAGATGTACATGCTAGTAGGCCATGAAATAACAAGATACCTAGAAGGCTTTTGAAAGAGAACAACCTTGGAATTTTGAAACGTTTTAAGTTTACAACATGATTTGTTTTCCTTTGAAATCAATTTTAGCAGCAACCAGGATGCCATTAATCAAATGTTGGAATAAAGACCTCCAGCTTTCTTCCTGTTTTATCTTTCATTTTAAGGTAAAGATAGACATCTCAGATTATGAAAGTGCAGACCAAATCAAAACCAAAACAAGAAAAATGCATCAGAAAGATGGAAAGGGAGCTTCAGTAGGCAACAACCTACTACATACCAGAACAGGACAAGATCAAACAAGTGGAAAAACGGTTATAAGAATCTTTAACCTGGTTAATCAATGGCACACCATAAAACGGTTATATAACATGATATTGACCAAAGTGAACTGATTCTGAAACTTCTCCAATAAACTCTAGTTCTACGCGAAGAATGACATGAAACGAGTACAAAGGTTAATTACTAAAGAATCCAACAGACATTCCTAGGAAATTGTAGTTTAGCAATATCAAAATAAAAGAAATACATAACTGTAGATCATTATGTTGAATATTTAATTAATCGGGTTTAAGTTGAGTTTAATTGAGTTCATAATACTTGATTAAAAAATACTCATGTTAAGTCTATTATATTGTCTTTATTAATAAGAATTAAATATCTAATGATAAGTCCGAAAGTTTTACGTCCAAGAACAAGAGCATTTTGAAAGGAATGTTTTAAAGGATAGTTTTATGCATGTTTGTGGAACTTTATTTCCACAATGGTGAAGTGTAAAAACTCAAATGACCTTATTTCTAATGAGTTCTAGAACAAGTATTCACAAGAACTTGGACTTAGCATGGATAACTTCACACGTGCTCGCACGCTAGTCAGGGCTCAAGCTTCAAACTTGAGGGAATGATTTCCAGTCTCTTAGTACTTTTTGCATAAAATTACATTAGCTAATCAAATTTAATTAAAGTCTTACTTAATTAATTATAATTTGACCAATCCAAACTTGTCGTCCAACGTGTGTATTGCGTGGAAAGGGTCATACTTGTGAGGATAGATATGTGGGATGGAAAAGGCGACAGCTTTGGGACTTCATCTTCCTCTGATGCACTTTTCCCTTCTGTCTATTCTCTTTAACGATTCTATGTTCCCTAGAAATTGTGACATATCTCTCTCCATCGACTGGTGTGCTTTTGATTCTAAGGTGACTGAAGTGTCATCACTATGTAAATGAAAATTGAATTTCCGTCTACTGGATCGATTTATCCTAAGAGGAAAAGCATAGAACCCTATGTACCGGTATGCATGACGCACTTTCCCCTTCAAAATATCCATCATAGTGACCTCTAAGAACCTTTAACCTGGTTAATCAATGGCATACCATAAAACGGTTATATAACATGATATTGACCAAAGTGAACTGATTCTGAAACTTCTCCAATAAACTCTAGTTCTAGGTGAAGAATGACATGAGCATGAAACGAGTACAGAGGTTAATTACTAAAGAAGAAAACAGACATTCCTAAGAAATCGTAGTAGCCAAAAGTGTGTGCACGGACGTGATTTAGCAATATCAAAAGAAAAGAAATACATAACCGTAGACCATTGTTCCTCGTTTCAAGCAAAACCCGGAGAACCAGCGGATCAATGAAAAATCAGACGGAAATAGAATACGATAAGACGGAAAACATACGATCCTCTTTTTAGAATGATATGGCAGTCAATCTTTTCACACCAAGTCCAAGCAATTTCTTCCTCTCAATAAAAGACCAAATGTATGCCGTATATAACTAAACATGATTCGTCTCACAAAAAAAAGCCCAAATCCTAGCTATCCAGATCTCCAATCTACAAGAAGCTAGAATTCAAGGCTACCAGAATAAATCAAAACTATAGACTGTAGTAGCTGGAGAGTGGATGAAGTAACGATAAAAGAACAGCACAGATCCAAACAACACAAGAAGAAAATAGACGAGAGAAAAAACAAAGGTTTCTTTGAAAGAAAAACCTGAAGCCAAACAATCGAGAGAAAGATGGATGTTGTGTGCATGAGCAACGTCGTGTTCCAGTCGTCCTCGACCTCTAACTCCCCTTCTCCGATCAGAGAGGTAGACACGATTAGAAAGAAGGAACAGACAGTGGAGAAGATTGAAGGAGGAGGAGGAGGAGAAGAATGATGGAGGAGAGGAATGAGGTGGACAATGAGTGGCGATTTTTATATTTATAGCTTCCTCGCATTACATAACGAGGGTGACGCACTACATCAACGACTATTACTTGCGAGACCATACTACATCTACGACAACCATGTAATGTAACTTTATTACATCAACGGCTGCGATCAGCCTCTCCCTTGTTCTTCGCCTCTTAAAGAGTGCGTCTTGCAGAACATCCAAACATGACCTAAATTCTAACAGTTTTATTCAAAAAATCTCGTACTACCTAACTTTTTTTTTTCTTAAATTTTACCCATTTTATTCCACTTGTCATTATTCCATTGACTGCTATTATTCAACTAGACGTTCTTTGAAAAATCTCACTCCTAAACGAGCCTAAGTAAAATAAATCAATCCTTTACCATCTTCTCTGAACCACCATATATCACTTCTCTAGCAACAATGTCGTCTAATATAGTCTATATATTCTAAGAAAACCTTTGGAGAGACCTTTTACCTATGTTTGATATCTAAGAAAACCTTAGTGAAGTCACCAAATGAAACCTAGTTAGCATCCTTGAGTGAGAAAATTTTCGATTGAAATAGAAGTTCATTAACAACTCTTTTCGTGGCACCTCATCATGCGACAATCAAGAATAATAGATGCAACCTTGATTATTTTCTACTTGAACACTAATATGGTTAAAAGGGGGCTCTAAATCGACACATCCTCACCGATTCTTGTCCTAAGCTATGATACATGGAAGATGAGATGCATCATGGTTCCTAGAGGTAGATCAAGTTCATAAGCAATTGTCCCTAATCATCCTAAGCATCATTGGATATGGTCCATAAATCAGAGCATTTGAACTATTTGATTTCATAACCATCATTGCATACTATGAATTGCAAGGACCTATGTAATTTGACCATAGAACCAACACAAGCATGAATTGCAAGAACCTGTCTACCTTGATGAAACTACCTATCCTCTATGATCAACTCGTTTAAGATCATTACATGCAACATCATGACTAATGCAATACAAAATACAACCAAAAAATACATATTTACTGACAATCATTGTGGATTGATTGTCAATATAGGTAAGTATTAGTGATGGTGAAAATAAATTATCCCTATAGGTTAGATCATATGATAGTTAATTTTTTTGTAAACGGTA
The DNA here is from genome assembly GCA_024699735.1 of Posidonia australis. Lineage (NCBI taxonomy): Eukaryota > Viridiplantae > Streptophyta > Magnoliopsida > Alismatales > Posidoniaceae > Posidonia > Posidonia australis. Next base: position 33,642 of record JAMKQA010000468.1, read on the forward strand.
ATTTTTATACATGTTCCAGGATTCGAATCCGGAACCTGTGATGAGTTTAAAGTTCTCCCAGCCACTATGACAATGAGACATTGTCTTATGATAATTAATTTTAAACTATCAATATAAGTTGTAATTACTTACAGCAACAAAATTGACCATTGCAAAAATATAACTATATTGACAATACTTTGTTTATGTTGCCAGTAAATCTAACACATAGTAACATTTATTTAAGATTGTAGGTAATTATTGTAAGTGACTTGGTATAACAAATGTATTTTCTGTAAAATCTATTTTATCCAATTTTTAGTTACATATTAATAATATTATTTATTATATCAATACATCTAATTAGATTGCTTTACATTTTACATTGATTCACACATCAAAGTTTTCTTAATTTTTTAAAACATCTAGTCCCCTATTATCCCTCCATATTTCTTTACATAAAAATCCCAACATATTAATTAATATTTCACTAAACAAAAAAGAAAGAAAAACACACACCTAGTTAACAAAGTAACCGTTCCCCCTCCCCCCTTTCCTTTGTAAAACACCATTGCCTATTTGTGCAATCCCTAATGACTAGAGGTTATCTCTATAAAAACCATCATTGGTGGCCACCCACCCTTCCTCTCTTGTTCCTGTTGGTCTTCCTCCACCATGCTTCTACTTTGCGTTCAATATTGTTCTCTTCTCTGTTGGTTGTTTGATTGTTCTCTCATTCCTCTCGTCGATGCGACAAATGCTACAAAAAAAACATGATTTTGTAAGTGCTAAGTCCTAACAAAGTCATCGCTAAGATTATAGTTGTTACCAAGGACTTAGCGAGGATTATTTATCATCAGAAAAAAATAACTCATTATATCAATATTGCAAGGACATATCTCTACAATGTGTTTATGAGATAATAGCGAGGAAACTGCAAAGAAACTATTTCTCGTCATTTTCTCATTATATCCTTGGTATCTCCTTGCAATATGCTTGTTAAGTGCTCGCTACATATATGAGATTGTATCGTCGTTCGAGATTTAATAAGGACATTACGAGGATATGTCCTTGTTATTCTTGATGAAAGAAACTATTGTAGCAAGGACTTGTGAGGATTTGTCCTCGTAATATTCTCATTAATTCTGAATAGTAAAAAAAATAAAATAATATATTATAAAATTGAACCTGTTAAAATATAGATTAATATACCTACTAAAATGACATTCAAATACATTCACAAATATATTAAATTACACATATATTACACATAGACAAATTTTATAAAAAAAAAGTTTCAATTGATCATACAACACACAGTTTTATACATCTATTTGTTTACAAAATAGTAGTTAATACAATACTAAAATGTCTTAATACAAGTTACTCGATATAATACAAGTCAAAATGATACATTACATATCACTTTCTTCGAGAATCAACTTGCTTTCCTTTGACTTTTGAGAATAATGCATGGATGGAGCGACGACGACATGTATACTCTTCGTAATCCTCTTCGTCGTCACTTGGGAAATCAACTTTCTGCTCGTCCTCATATCTTTTGATTATAAAAAACAAACATAAAATATGTTATAATGGATAATAATTATATTATAATGTTACATTCAACATGATAATTTATGTATATCAAAAATTTTAAAACTAAATAAAACTTTACTTTACAAGTCGATCTTTCAAAGTATGTATTTCAGTATTTATTTCATTCCTTATTTCTAAACGCATTTCGGCTTTGAAACCCTTTTTTAATATAGTCGTCATTTATGACAAGTGAGAATTGAAGAACTCCGAATCAAATGAAACAGAAGATTTGAGTTGTAGAACTGTACTACCCAGTAAAACATGTAGAAGAACCAATAATAGAGTATTCTAAGTAATATGAATCGAAACCATCTAGGCATTATTTTCTTGATGAACTACCCACGTTCCTTTCCATCAAAACATATTTTCAAAGTTTCGTGTTAAAACTTGGATGTTCATCGATATTATCGTCTTCATATTTTTGTTGGTACAAGAATGTATACTTATCTTGTATAAATAAATACAAGAAGTTAGTTAGAGATAATAAAAAATATTAGTGTATATTATTAAAATAACTTTATTATAATCATGATTATTTACAAGTACATCATTCACACTTGGGATTGACCAAACCTGCTTCAACCCACTAGTATAGGATGGAGTCCACTACTTAGCCATTATAGGTTTCCTATATAGTTTAGTGGCCTGTAACTAGACGTGGAAATCGGGCCGGCCCAGTCCACAAAACAGGGGGCCCAACCGGGCCTCCTTTTGGAGGTCATGGGCCCGGCATGGCCCATGACCCGTTTGTGGATCGGGTCGGGCCGAGTCTGTCCATTAGCCCAAAATTTTTTTTTAAAATTACTTTTTTTATTAATAAAAAAATATTTTAAATACATCATTTTTTACATTAAAAAATACAAAAGATATTTACATCATTTTCTTTACATTTTTTATTTTTACAATTTTACATTAATATTTATTCAATTGTGGAGTTTGTTCTTCCTGTTGAAGTTGATGCCGCATCATCGTCTTCTTTTGATTCAGAATTCAGGTTCAATCCCTGAAGACGGTCAACCGCATCGTACCAATCTTTTAAGCAGAAGGAGGCTTCTATAGACATCTCTAATAATCTACATCTTTAATCATTTAATACTCTTTTTCTTGCAGAAAATGCAGATTCCAACGTCATAGTTGACGCCGGAATCGTTAGTAAATCTTTAGCCATTTTTGATACTATAGGAAACCTAATAGTTGTAGTAGACTACCACTTTAATATATCTAAGTTATCTATTTCTAAATCACTAAAAGCAATTGGGGATTCTAAATAATTATCTAATTCATTTTTTGTATTTGATTTTATATATTTTTCTTTCTTTTTATTTAATCTACTCCATAAAGAACTACCACTACTACTACTTGTTTGCGTTCCTAAAAAACTAGATGCTTGACCACTAGATGTTTCACCATAATTTTTAACATATTCTTCGAATAAATTATATAAAGCTGTCTTTATTTTATCATTAAATGAATCTACATACTCATTTTTATTCATATTACTAAAAATATCATCTATAAATATCATATAATTAACTAATCTATGTCTAGGATTCATAATTAAAGCTAAACATGCCCATATTGGAGGCTCACTCCAATAATTATTATATTTAGTTTCCATTGATTTAATAATATCTACAAAAAGTTAGGATATTCCTATATTGTTGAAAAACATTTGTAATATTAAATAAATTAATTAAAACTAGAGAACTTGTTGGATAATATTGACCATATAATTGTTTAGTTGCATTATAAAATGGTTATAAAAAATAATGAATTATATTAGAATTTTGCCATTCTTCATCATTTAAAAATTCATTAGATTTTGCATTATAAAATCCTGTAATTATATAATTATAAGATATACATGAACTTAACATATCATAAGTTGAATTCCATCTATGTTGAACATTTAAGTTAAAATTTCTAGGTTTTAAACCATTTTGTGCACATACATGTCTAAATTCTTGATATCTTTTAGCTGATGTTTGAATAAATAAAATAACTTTTCTAATATTTTCTATATAAGGTCTAATGCATTCTATACCATCTTGTACAATTAA
>JAMKQA010000469.1:0-36677 GCA_024699735.1 Posidonia australis
GGCTTTTTATGCACCTGTTTGTGTTGTGGGACCAATGTGAAATCTAGTCAAAGGATGAACAATTACCTCGATTTATGTACCCATCCTTTTCTCCTTTCTCTTTCCTTTTCTTTTCTTTCCTCTCTCCCCACCCCTCACACACGAGACTCCTCCTTCTCCCCTATGTTTTCTTTCTTCTTTCTTCTCTCCTCACTCATGCCACCATAAAAAACCTATGCTGTCCCATCTCCTCCATCAGGAGGGTAATGGGGTCGACAGTTGGCGTGATATGAAGAGGAGGGAGAGATAAAGAGGATTGGGAGCTAAAGGAAGGAGGTAAGTGGAGGAGAGGCGAGTCGAGCGGAGGGAGGAGGAGAACCAGTGTTGTTAGGGAGAGGGAGTGAGGCCGAAAGTGTGCACCACTGCTGTGGGTCACTGAGGCTACGTTGGAGGCCGAGGAGACATGGGGAGGTCACCGAAGTGTCGCAAGAGGTACACGACCCTTCTCTCTCTCTCATTCTACAATTTTGAGTTAATAGCCTTAATGCAAGAAAATGATAATTAAAACATGATAAATCATGGAAAAATGACAGAAATGTGTGGAATGGAATGTATGATGTGTATATGTAGAGATCCTGTGTTTAGGACACATTTTTGTGAATTTATGCAAGTTTTTGGTATGCATGCTACAGTAGAGTTGAAATGTGTCTCATGTCTTTGTGATTTTATTGTGAGAGGCATGCTTGATGGATTTGAAAATGGTTTGAGGGGTTTTGAAGTTGACTTGGAGGTCTACAGCCCATGTTTAATGTGTAATTTTTGATGTGTATTTGGTGGGTCCATCGGAGGTTCTAATTCCGACGAACTCATGGATAAGGCACAGGGGAGGTTCACTGAAATCAAGAATTTCAGTATGCTGATTTTAGTTTGGCATACTATTTTTTCGTCAATATTCGACTAGAAACCCTAATTCAGTAGACTAAAAATATGTGATCTTCTGTTTTAGGGGATTTTAGTCGACCAAAGGTATTTTGGTTGATAGAAACAGGGATTTTCGGTATACTGAACTGGTTTGGTCGACCATTCGGACGACCAAATTCAGTCGACCGTTCTGCATGTTGAAACCTAGTTCGGTATACTGAACTGGTTTGGTCTACCGAACCAGACCCTTGACCCATATGAAATAATGATTATGAAAAATGAAAATAATTGGTTTTGAATGGATAATGGACATGTAGTAATGAAGGTTTCCCCATGTGGATGACATGGAGGAACATGAAATTCAATAATGAAATTGAATATGATTTTGGGCTTGAGACCACAAAAATAAAAGAAATTGATAAATGTGTGGTTTGATGTGATTTTTGGGCATGAGTCCCAATAACAAATATGAATGCTTTGTTTTTGTATGATGTTGAGTCTAAGACCCACTAGAGGGTCATGTTGGGCTTAGGAATGATTCCCTGCAAAGAAATGACAATGTGTAAAAGTTATAAAAGAAAACCCAAGACTTTTGGAAAAAGAAAATAATAATGTGTTCTGAAGCCACGAGGAGTTGGTGTCGATAATGTGATAGGAGAATGATACTCCAATGAAACCAATTGTCAGATGCAACCATGGTTGCCATTGTGGGACCACGAGGGGTTGGTGTCAGCAAATTGATAAGAAACCAATTATCAGATACAACCGTTGTCGTCGAGCTTGAGACGGTGTAGGCTAAGCCTAGATATACAAACCTAGGTGTTCGGGTCATCGATGGGACATCAAAAAAAGGCATATCCTCATGCATATGAATTGAAATTGAGGCTTATTGGCCGGGCGGTGTCCTCTCGCACGGGGAACTTCACTGTGGTAGTGTAGAGAGGTAGGGGAAATGGTGTCCTCACCTACTGCTTGTGTGCCCAGTTACCTTTGATCAAGGTAACACTAATAAAAAAAGTGGAAATAAGATGTGTGGTTTAGCTAGAATTAGACTTGTGCTTTGTCCTTAGATTCTAATGATAAACAAGGATTTTGTCTTAACTAGTTGCTAGCCAATGTACATGATTTTGTTTTGAACCCTGTGAAGCCCTGTGTTTTAGGTTGGATCTGGTCGAGAATGTGGATTTCTAAAAATGTATTAAAAGGTTTTAAAGATGCATAAATTGGGAAAGAAAATGTGAGCTTTTGAAAAAGACATGTTTTGGAATAGAGATTCCAAATGTTTTAAAAAAGGAAATGATGTTCTAAAATGGATTTTGAAAACCACGTTTTGTAATAATATAGGTTTATATTTTCTCATTGTTTTGCCGTGGCTTTCTGTGTGGGGCGTATTGGATGACTTGGATGTCATTCACACATGCTTTATTTGATTTCAGGTGTAGGTGGTGTAATCCTATTCTGTTGCTCATGTAGGAGTCATTAGCCGCACATTGTTCCTAGAGGTGAGCCTTTGTTAGTTACTATTGTTTATATAACATCGTAATTATTGTTATTGCTTGTGATACTATGATTTAGGTAGCGTACCTGGGTTCGGAGCATTACAACAAAATAGATAAATATGGAACATGAAATATGTAACAATAATGTGCTCATCAAATACTCCTATACCTATCTTTTGCTAGTCCTTGAGTAAAACATACACCTAACCTAACCTATGAAAAATAGGAAAATCCTAACTCACTTTCACAGGAACTGTGATCGCACTTAGCATGTGCAACAAGCCTTTGAACCCCTAGGTTACCCTAGTGAACGAGTAGTGTATTGTGAGGATTTGCAGTGGATCTACCCTCAAAATCCTAGAAAGAAAGAGATCAAGGAATAAAGAAAGTGAAAAAAATAAAGAAAAGGAAAAATCCTAAGGTATCCACATTAACCTACTCAACTAATAGATCTAAAGTTTCCTAGTGTCATAATCCTCCAGTTTAACCTTTGTTGAGAACACTCATCTTGTCAACATAGAGAATCTATCCTATTTTTCACATCATCTTCTTAAAAATTTGCAAATATGTACCTTATGTTTGTGAAGTAGACCTTAGCATGGGATTTCAAGTCTAACCTTACCACCTTAGTAATTTTGTTTCATTCACTGATCTCTTGCTTTCTTAGACTTTATTCTTAGCTACCCTCTTAACGAGCTTTAGGTCACCAAATGTGAGGACACCCCTAAGGACTGAATCACTTGAGTAGCTAAGCCTCAAAGACAAGACTTTTTCTTTTTTTTGATCCTCCAATCACCTTTTACATGAATACCCATGCATATTGAGGTACGATACTCAATTACTCAGTGATAATTGGATGTTATTAATCTTTTTTTAATCCTCTAATCATCTATTTACATGAATACCAACGCTTACTGAGGTATGATACCCAGTTACTAAATGATTAGAGGGTTTTTTTCCTTTTCTTCGTATTGCTCAGGTGTTTAGGCCTTCCTTTATTCCCCATAACTAAGGACTAGAGTGACAGTGCATGATAAGGTACATACAAGTTATAAATATTTCAGATGATGCTATTTCTCAGATTTTGTCTCTACTCTTTGAATTATCGGGTTCTCAATTACTCAGTCTTACCTTTGAATTTCAATACTAGATTACTCCTTCACTTCTAATTAATTAGACTAATGTGGATAGTTCCTATTTTTTCCTCTTTTTTTTGTTTTTTTTTTATTTTTTCATTTTTTTGTTTTTTTTTGAAAGAAAAAAAATTAAGTAAAATAACCTTAAAAAAACCCTTTTTTTTTAAAGGAGAAAAAAAAGAGAGACACAGAGAAGACTCCTCTCCACACCTAAACCATGCATTGTCCTTAATGTATGCAATAAATATAATATGATGAATGAGACAAGAACGATGTCACCTAATTAGAAATAAAGTACTTCTGTTGCTAAGAGAGAGAAAAAGAAAAAACTACATACATATTTACAAGATTTACAAAAACTTAAGTTTCATGATTTAGGTGGAGGCCTAGTCTTCCAAACTGCTTCTCTCTTTTTCAAAAACCATTTCAATTCATCATCAGTTAATTCCTCTTTTGTAAATGAGGCTATAAAGGCTCCATATTCCTCATATACATTTTGAGTCCATGGTTGGATATCTATGTATGATGTTGTATGAACTAATGTAGTGATAGGATCCGAATAATGTGGTGGAATGTAGATAATGGAACCAATGGATTCATCATTAGATGAAATAGATGGTTCGAGTGGGGACACAAGAGGGATAGGAAGAGGTTCAATTCCAACATTGACTATTTGCTCATGGACCCTCTCAGTATGCTTCTCTACTTAGGTCTTTTTACACTTGTTGGAATTCTTAGACTTCGACTTAGCCTTAGCTTTTAGTCCAAGTCCCATATGCAAAACATTAGGATTTTTAAGGGAGTGCTTGGATTGATTATCTATCTTGAAAACATTAAGCTCTGTTGTCATGTTCCCAAATGTAAGCTTCAACATACCATTTCGACAATTGATTAGGGTATTGGATGTTGCCAGAAATGGTCAACCCAAAATGATAGGTATTTGACCCTTAGGGTTAGAGAGGTTGAGTTTCTAAAACAATGAAATCCACAAGATATATGAATCCCTCAATCTTCACAAGGACATCTTCTACTATTCTCATAGGCTTTTTGATGGACCTATTTGCTAATTGTATTGTAACAGAAGTAGGCTTGAGTTCTCCAAATCCTAATTGCATGTAGACAGTGTAAGGGATTAGGTTGATGCTTGCACCAAGGTCAAGAAATGCATTATCAATAACAGAATTTCCAATAACACAAGAAACAGTAGGATAACTTGAGTCCTTCTGCTTCATTGGCATTGGGCTAGTCAAGTTGGAGCTGACATTTGTAGCTAGAAATGCCTTCTTTGGGACTTGGGTTGTTTTCTTCTAGGTACATAGGTCTTTTAGATATTTTGCATATGTGGTTACCTATTGGATCACATCCAAAAGTAGAATGTTGATGCTGACTTGCTTAAAGATTTGTATAATCTTATCTATGTTAGTCGTTTTCTTAGACCTGAGTCTATTTGGAAATGGTGCTTCTGGCTAGATGGGGTGACTCGACTCAGAAACTAAGGACTCTTCAGATTAGCTTAGAGTGGATTGAGCTTGAGTTAGATGGTGGATCCTTCTGAGTCAAATCAATCATGACAACATGGTGGTTAACATGTTTTCCAAATCTTAAAGAGATGACTAAGTTTACTATATCTATCTAGAAATCATTAAGCCTATTAACTTGATGGGTCTGTTGGAATAGATTTGGATTTTGGCCATTTGGGTTCGCCTCAGGTTGGCTTGGAAGCTTTCCTTTCTCCCTCTCTCCTAAAGTGGTTGCTAGCTGACCCATCTGCATCTCTAAACGAGCTATAGTTTGGGTATTGGCTGTGAGTGTAACATCTATAAATTCATTTTGTAATTATTTACAGTTTTAATGAATTTATTCCCAAGCAGGTGTTACTATTCCGAGGCCCATTTGTGTGATTTTGTGGTTTTGGACTTGGAGCTCATGGGCCAGCCTCTATTTGTGTGTTTCTATGCTTGTTCCCACATAGTTGGCACAGTGTGTGGTTGGCACTGTGCTTATGGGCCCGTGTGTGGGTCTGTGTGTGGGCCCGTGTGTGGGTGGGTTGGTAGGTGGAAGCGGGTGGTTGTGCTTGTGTAGCGTTCGTGGTTGGTAGGTGGACGCTAGTTGGTGTGCATGCATGCTTAACTTACTCCCTTGTGTGGCTATTTAAGCCAAGGTACCCTATGCAGCAGCTTCACCCCTTCCTCTCTTCTACCATGTGTTTCTTCCTTTTCCGAGCACACCATCTCTTCCTTCCTCCTTCCACCTCCTCCAGTCCCCCCTCCCGCCTTCACCATCACCTCCTCTCCCTTTCCTCACCCCCTTCCCACTTGTCCCACTCTCACTCTTGCTCTCTCCCTCCCCCAATTCCTCCACTCCTCTTCCTTCTTGTTTAGTGTGCCCAGAGTCGGTGGCAGCGAGCAGCAATGGTGCAGCAATGTGCGGCGAGGTTCACTAGAGGTTGTGTGAGACTTTAGAGGGTTTGTGGGCACACTGGTGGTGCGACAGTTGGCCGAAGGATCGCTGGAGGTCGCATATGAGGTACGCATCTCACCTCTTGTAGTAGAATACATGAAATTGGTAGGAAAACTAAGATTGCATGAAATCTAGGTAAATTTACTTTCCTAGAATTTATTGTAAATTTATGGTGGGTTTTATGGTCATTTATGACAATGGTTGTGTTTTAGGTCCTTTTGACCCTTCTGGCTTTGTGATTTTCTTGCATGAGCTGTGGTTCATGGATTTTGGTTTTATTTATATGGATTTGGAGTAGACTCGAGACTCTACAACATATGTTTTATGTGGATTTTATTGTGGTTGTTTGATAGTTCTGCCCCTCAATCTCACTTGGGAGATGAGCCAGATAGTAGGTTTGTGCCGTTTTCTAGTTTCATAGAAAACGGCATACCGAACTATTTTGGTATGTTATTTTTCTATCAGTTTTAGGTCCTCTGGTCGTGTTTTGGTCAGTCGAATTCCTTTAGAATTCGATATGTCATTTTTCTATCAGTTTCCGGTCCTCTGGTCATGTTTTGGTCGGTCGAATTCCTTTGGTCTACCGTTCCAACCACTAGTGTGTAGATATCCCATTTTCGCATTTCCCAGAGTCCACCTAGGATAGGAACCTTTGAGGTGCCCCAGATCACATGACTAAGGATTTTTTGCACTATCTTCTCGATATTCCATGTTTCCTTTAAAAAAATTCTTGATTTTAGTTGATTCAAGGTTGTTAGCTATGGTAGAGCTAACCCACTTAAGCTAGTAGCAAGCTTGAGGCCCTTGAACGTTTTGGTGTGTCGCTAGTTGTGGCCGAGCTAACACTCTCATCTTACTCAAATTAGTGGCAAATTTAGGTACCTTGACCTTAAAGAAGATGTTTTTATGATTTCATGAGATTTTCGAGTATTTTCTGGATTTTTAAGAGACTTCTCTAGATTTAACATAAAATACAGGAGGTAAAATGCAAAAGACCAAGTGGCGCCATCACAAGTGGTGACTAGTCTAAACACCACAACAGGAGGCGACATATTTTGTCGCCACCAACATCGACAACTAGATTATGGTGCCTATAAAACACGCGCTTGAAATCCTAGGTCTTCCTCTCGTAACAATATGTCATCTTGGGCTTTCATATAATATATGTGAAATTTATAATTATTATCATGATTTTTTCCATGATTATTATAATTTCTAGGATTTTCTAAGTATTTATTTATTTATTTGTGGGACATCATATAAATCTCTATTAATGCCAAAAAATTCTAGAATAATGGATGACGTTAAGACTAATATCATATATTTTTGTCATGGTCCAAAACTAGGTATGATATTAATTATCACTTTTTCAATGCTAGAATTATCTATAATTTAAAAGATAATTCCATCATGTGCTTAATTTCCAAAATTTATTCAATTACGAGTCTAGAATCACCTATGGATATATTTAATGCTCGTAATTGTTGGAGATTTTATCTCTTAAATTCAATTTAATTTTGAATTTGGATTTAAAATTCAATTTTAAATTCAAAAAACCTTCTAGAAAATTCCAAAGAATTTGAAAAAGTCAGGATGAGTCGTTTACAGTTTCTAGATATTTGTTGAGACGATTTTGGATTTGATTTTTAAACGAGGAGATATTTAGGACTCGTCACCTATGTAGGCAGTGACTAGACCCAATAAAATATTTTCAGCTATTTCCTCGCTACGGTAAATATAATACCTCGGGTTGTCACCAATCCAAGCGGCGACATATTCAAATATATCGTCGGTTCCATAGGCGACGAGGTTAAAATATCTCATTTTCAAATTGATTGCTTCTAGAAGCTTTCAGAATTTGTTTTGACGAGATCCCTCACATCTTGGACTCAATAAATAGGCCCTTAGACCCCTCAAGTCAGAGGAGGCCTTCTGATTTCTAAGAGAGTTTGTTCGAAGAGAGTGACCCTTGGCGAAGCCCTACTGGATTCTCGTGAGGAATCCTCTCACCTTCTCTTTGGCCCTAGCGCTCGTTCATGTCTCTGTTTCCTTATCCACATTGCATCCAAAAGGGTGAAGGGAGTGTCGTTCTCGTGTTCCATTTTTATTTTATCATCATATTTCATATTAGATCCATTTCATATGCATGTAGGGACAACCCCTGGTTAGTATCTGGGTCCATTAGTCATGTTTTTCTGCATTTTCTTGATCCTTGCTTACCTCACCTTAGTCTAATCCAAATCCAGCTATATTCGATGAGTCGGGAATCAGGGAGTTACGTTGCACGAGGAAGCCGCCGAACAATATCCAGTTATATTCGGTGAGTCGGGAATCCACGACCTTAACTTCTACATCAAATCAAGAGCAAACTCAAGGCTTCAGTCCCTTGGACGTTTTGGTGAATCACTAGCTGTGGCAGAGCTAACACTCTCATTTTACTTAGATTGGACATCAAAAAGCCTCTATAAATAGACCCCTAGACCTTGAGCTCTAGAGGAGGCTTTCCAAATCTAGAGAGAGGTTGCCCAGAGAGAGAAATCAAGCGAAGCCCTGTCGAAATCATGTTTGAATCCTAGATCCATAGAGATCCTTTCAATCCAAGCCATAGCGCACCTCTGGAGCTTCATCCGTAGCCTCCACTTCCTCTATCCACTCCATAGCGTACAAGGGTGAAAGGAGTATTGTTTTCCAATTATTTCATTTTCTTATTTCATATAATCCATTGCATGACATAATATAACCCATGACATATGCATGCAGGGAACCACCCCTTGGTTAGTATTTAGTTGCATGTTTAAGTTTTTCTTTTGTTATTCTCTTGTTATTTGTTTACTACACCTAATCTAATCCATTTTCTCTTGTTTTTCTTATTTGTTTTGAAGGAAAGGATCTTACATAGCATGAAGAGGGCGTTGGATGACATCTGGCTATCGATCTAGTGAATTGGGAACCAACATCTATCACATCCACTGCAATAACTCCCGTAAGGTGACTTGTCAACCGGCGAAAGCAAAGGACAAGTGGCGATCACGACTAAAGATATTGACGTGAGTGGACACGACGACATCTACATCAACCACCCCCAAATCCGCATCCACGGATTCTTTGGCGATCACGGTGGGACCGATTTAAGCCAGCCCTCGTGCTATGTAAGTATCCCTCCCTTCTTTTTATTTTCATTTATTTTTAGATTTAGGTGTTGTTTTAGGTCTGGAAAATCATGTGCTTAAGATTTCACGACGATCAGGCATTTTATTCGTTTTTTTCTAGTAATTAGGGGTCTTGTCGCTTCATCCTCCTTTCTAAGCAAAGTCGTGTCTCGCCAGCAATGCAGCAGGCAAGATAGACAGGCACCATAGTCACCGACGACGTCGCAGATCAAGGTGTTTTCATTTTAGATCATCTGTTTTTAGTAGTCTATGCCCTTTTTTTATCTATAGTAATCGAAAAAAAATTTTGAAAATTGAAATTCAAATTTGAAATACAAAAATTCATAATTTGAAATTTGAAGTTCAAAATTTGTAATTTGAAGTTAAAAATATGAAGAAAAAAAATCCTGTCCACCTGTCTGTTTTTGGTTTTTTAATGGTTTCTTAGGATTGTTTTCTGTCCACCAATAGGATGGAAACTAATCGTGTGACAGTAAAGTTAAAGTTCCTTAAGAGTCTCTCACGAGCCCGTCTTTTCTTTCTTCTCTTTCCTTCTTTTTCTCCTTCCTTTTTCTCTCTCTCTCACGAGCCTGCACCATTCCCGTCTCCTTCCTTCCCTTCCCCAACCCGTGCCACCAACGATGCCAGTCCGTGCCTCGCCATCTCTTCCGACACGATGGACGGCCAGCACGACGCGGGTGGAAAAGAGGATAAAGGGAGGCTGTGGCATGCGAGGAGAGGAGAGGGTGACTGGGAGAGGAGAAGAGGAGGAACGACGTGCAACCGAGGAAGAGGCGATGGCTGTTCTTGTGGTCCACCAGCAGGAGAGGCTTCGCAGGGGCCCAAGGAGCCTTGTCGGAGTGCGGGAAGGGTCGCCGGAGGGCTGAGCCAGGTATGCGACCCCTTCCCTTTCCTTTGTTCGGTGTTTCCTTAACAATGGGTTAATTGCATGGGAAATCGAGATAAATGCATGAAAAATTGTAGAAAAATCATGAATGGATGGAAATGTGATAAATAGCATGAGAATATAGATATCATGCAATTAGGATTGATATTTGTGGGGGAAATGCAATTGTTGGGGTTGAAGGCTATAGTAGTCGTTCTTAAGTTCCTTCCCCTTGTGATTTTCGTGTGAATTGTGTGGTGAATGGAATCAAGAATGGTTTGAGGGGTCTTGAAGTAGACTCAAGGGTCTACACCCCTTGATTTATTGATGATTTATGATGGGTGTTTGGGGGGTCCGATCGGGACTCCCACTTGGGTGATTTTTCACCGCCTGAAATAGGGGTGTGCCCTGTCTGCGAGGAATTCGGTATGCCAAAATCTTGGCAGATTAAGCTAGATCCCAGATTTCGGTATGCCAAAATAGGGAATTTCGGTGTACCGAACTTGGTTCCGATCTACTGTTTTTGCCCTAACCCTGATATGCTTAAATATGGATTTAAACGATTGATAAATGGTTTTATAGCCATGTTGAGCATATGTAGTGATGTTTTCCCCTTGTAATGACATGGAGGAATGTAGAACCCAAATAAATAAATTTGAGCTTGGTTTTGAGTTTTGATCCCATAAATGAATGAAAAGAATGATTTTTTGTGGTTCTGGGTTTTAGACCCTATAAATGAACAAAATGGCTGATTATGCGTGGTTTTTGGGCATGAGACCCAATTTATGATTTTAAGAATGGTTTTCATGATTTGAGTTGGGACCCCAGTGGAGGGTCAAGTGTTTCATGGAAATAGAATCCTACAATAGAAAAGAATGAAATTGGAAAATGGTTTTGAAAAGAAAAGTTTAAAGAGTTTTGAAATGAAACACTAATAATGTGTTAAGGAACCACGAGGGTTGGTGTCGACAACATGGTGAGAGTAAGAGGCTCCAATGAACCAGTTACCAGACACGACTGTGGTTTCCGAGCTTGTGACGGTGTAGGCTAAGCCTAGGTTATTGAGCCTAGTTGTTCGGGTCACCGACGGTGTAGGCTGAGCCTAGGTCGTTGTACCTAGTTGTTTGGGTCATTGAGCTCGTGACGGTTTAGGCTAAGCCTAGGTTATAGAGCCTAGTTGTTCAAGTCACCGACGGTGTAAGCTGAGCCTGGGTCTTTGGACCTAGTCGTTTGGGTCACCGATGGGGCATCAGACAAAGACGTATCCTCATGCATACATGAAAAAGAAATTGAGGCTGGTTGGCCGGGGCAGTGACATCCCGCATGGGGAATTTCATCGCGGTAGTGCAGGAAGGTAAGGGAAAGGATGTCCTCGCCTACTGCTTGTGCGCCTGGTTACCCTTGATCAAGGTGATAACAGTAAAGAAAAGTGGAAATGAATAAAGAAAAAGAAATGTGATTTGGTCAAGATTGGACTTATGAAATAGTCCTAAAATCCTGAAATGGAATAATGATGATGTTTTAACCAGTTACAAGCCAGTATTTATGATTTGGTTTTGAGCCCGAGAGGCATTGTGTTTTAGGCTAGATGTGGTCAGAAATGTGAATTTGAAAATGTGATTTTGGGAAGAAATCCCAAGTATTGAAAAGGATATGTTTTGGAAAATGAATTCCAAAGGCTTTAAAAGAAAATGCAAAGGTGTGTTTTTGAAAGAGAATGCAGTTTTGGAATGAAACATGGCTTTTGAAAAAAAGCATGGATTTGGGATTGAATTCCCATGTGATTTTCAATAAAAAGAAAAGAGGATTTTCAAAAGAAAACCAAGTTTTGAAAATCAAGGAAATGAGTTTTTATGGTTTTGCCGAGATTTCGTGGCTTGTGTGTTTGGGGCACGTACTAAGTGACTTAGATGTCACTCACGCGTGATTATTTGGTTTTCAGGTGCAGACCGCATGCAGCCGAGTTCCGGTACAGGAGTCGGAGCTTCTAGCCGCACATTGAGAACCTAAAACTGAGCCTTAGTTACAGTTATTTAATGTTTCTATAATTAGTGTAATTATGCTTGATACTGTGTTTTAGTAGTGTGCCTGGGATCGGAGCGTTACATACTGTCCTAGGTCTATAGTTTATTAGTTAAATAGAGTTGTAAACATTTTATTTGTGTTTATCTGCATTCGAGTCTGTACTTTCTTTTACATTCCTAGACACTTGTAGTAGGATGCAGTTTAGTGTCATAAAGAGTCTGTATCTTTTCTTTTTGAGTCATTTGTAACAAACCATCAAGGAAGTCAGTTTGAGATGACAGAGGCGTACCACTCTCACATGAATCCTCTCTACACACCAACTGCCTTCACATCTATGGGTCAAGGAAGTAGTTCTACAGGCCAATGTAGGTCCTTCTTCAACGGCCCAATCTCATACGAAGGCCACTCATATGGACTAGGAGTGGAAGAGATGAGCTATGCCCAATCCTAGAGTACCCTTCTACCAATCAATTCCCATGCATCACCTAAAGGGGCAATTAGCCAAGCCCATCAATCCATGGCCCATTCCAATCTCTCTATCCCACAAATTCCAAATGTCCATGGATCCTCCCTCCTAAACTCTTACCTAGGGCCAATAGCCACAGCGTTCATGGGAAATACATGCACTGTATCACAAAGTCCAACGATAAATTTCCCAACACATGACCCAATAACACAATCTCCCTCTCAATATTCTACTACCTCAATCTACCCCTTGGTGCCACAGGTTGCACCACCCCTACCAAGCCACCCTTCACATCCTTACCTAGGGGCAACCTCACACTCCGTGCAATACCCTACACCTACCCTTCCTTCCAACTGGCCATACAATCCCCACTAAGCTACTACTCAAGTCCATACCTAGGGGCAGCCCCACCTTCGACTGTGCAACCATGAGTACCCAATCCTATGCTCAAGCTCAATCCTCCTACCGTCCACAATATGGTACCCATCTGCCACAATAGTTCCATCAACCTCAAGGATACCAAGGCCAAGGGCAGACAACTACTTCGAGTTTGGACATCAAGAGAATGATATTAGAAGCACTTGTAGAAGCTGGGGTTACTTCAAAAACACAAGTTGGCTTTGATTCTTCCGAGTTCCCACCTTTCACCTTGCCACCAGGTTTTAAAATGCTCAAAAAGCAAAAGTATGATGGGACAAGTGATCCATGAATTCATTTGGCTACATTTACCATGGATGCCTTACCCTATCAACATGACAATGGGCTGACAACATACCTCTTCTTTAAGAGTCTGGAAGGAGAAGCATTGAAGTGGTTTACCATGCTCACAAAACATGACCTTAGTGACTTCAAGCTAGTGCTGGAAAAATTCCTACAACAATATGTCCACCGCATCCAACACAAGCCCACGATTACAGACCTCCTCACTGAAAAGATGAAACTTGAGGAGGACTTCATCACGTTCGCCAGTAGGTGGAGGGACATGGCTACTAGATTTGAATGCTACATCCTAGAGAGCCATGCAGTTGAAGTCATCACCCGAAATACAACAAGTGCATTAAGAGTGGGCTTACTGATGGGCGACTTTCAGACATACTCCCAATTGTACGATAGAGATGCAAAAATCCTTCACAACAAAGAGGATCTATCATTCCTGGAGTACGATGGAAAAGGCAAGAAGAAGGCCTTAGGCTACACACATGAGGGCACCACAAGCGGTATGGTTCATGCCATAATGTAGAATCAAAATCAGCCAATCCAGAGCCAAGGTCAATTATTTCAGCCAATGCCACACCAAAGACAATTGGTCTAGTGCCAAAGGCCACCAACACCATATCAGCTGCTGAACCAGGGGTAACTAACACAGCCACAGCAGTAACCTCAGCATCAATAACAACAGCCTTCAGACTACCAAGTGTATGCCCAACAAGGGCAACCACAGAGGCAAAAGCGCTACAACGTTGTTCCTCTGCCACAACACTATCATGGACCCAAAAGACAGAACTACTCACTGTTTCCAAATCCACTTTCGAATGTCTACAGAATACAAGTAGAGAGTGGAGACATACAGCCTGTGGCACCTACCCTAAATGCTCCCGGTGTGATCTATTCAAGTAATGACCACACCATCAGAAGAATAGGCATACACTAGAGGAGTGTTTCACAGTCAAGGAAAAAATCTATGATCTAAATGACTGAGGAGAATTCATGTGGACTAGGCTTAAGGCAAGGTTAAGGGCACCTCAAGGAGAACAATTCAAGATTCACCAAAACCCACTGCCCAATAATCCAATAGGCCACATAGAGGCTGAGAAAGACGAGCTTACAATCCCAGAGTTAGTAGATGTTGAGTACATGCAGGCAAGCCTTAGTTAAGAACCACCAGTTGAGGAAGAAGGGGACCCCGATACGCGAGCAGAGCCTACTCTGCCAGAACCAACACTCCTCCAACATATGCAAGCAGACTTGGACCTAGAGCCGCCTAACATCAACGAAGAAGAGTAGGATCCACCAACAATGCTTGAGCTAGGGATATGGTCAGAGGAGGATGCAGATGAACCCTAGGACAATCAACAAGATGAGGAAGAAGACGACCCCGAACTGACCAGAAGGATCATCACAAAGTTCGAAGAGGAAAATATCATCTTCTGAGATGTAGAATTGCCTGTACCTGAGGAGCGATCACGCGTACATCAATGGTTGTTTGCTTCATGGGATACTTATCGATACTAACACCAGCAAAAGTGTTTGTTCCTTGTCCACCCTAAATTCCCTAGACATTAAAGATATGGGTATTACCGAGCGTCACTTCCCCTACATAGCTTATGACAATAGTCAAAAGGAAGCAATCGAGACGATTCAACTAGACGTCACCGTAAGTCCCCTCACCAACAACACTACGACTATAGTAATGGAGCGTGATCTGGACGAACCATTGATCTTTGGGTGGTCTTGGTTCACAGAAATTGGTGTTGTTGCCTCCCCTGTACATCAACTTCTTAAATTCAAACATAAAGGGGAAGTGATCATTGTTAGAGCTAATCACTGGGTAGACTCCAGGATAACATGGGAACCTGCCACACTAGAGACAAGTGAAGAAAGACCCCCCCCCTCCAGAGCTATACGATACAAACAACCTCTCAAGGAATGGTACGACTTAGACCCCTGGTATGATGAAGGGCCAGATTCTCAAATGTTCCAAGACGTGATGGGAATAATGCTATACGGCCTATGTATGATGAATATGCTGATTTAGACTAGTACTACCTAGAGGATGCAATCAACTTACTCTGCGGCCATCCCCAAGCAACGTGTGCCAAAGAAGAGCCTCTGCCCAAGCTACTTGATCCTATAGAGGAAGAGGAGCCAGCAAGGGGCATCAATGAATACGTCAGCCTGGAAGGGACCCAAGGAGACCTTAGCAGTCATAATGGGAGCCTGAGGGAATCCTTATAGAGAGATCAAGCCACCAGGGGCACACTTCAGCAACCAAATTAAGATCAGTCCAACTATGACCCTGACAAGACAAAGACTGGGCGCAAACCAAAAGAAAAGTCAGATGATGCGCTACCAACACGTCAACCCTTAGTACTAGAAGATGTAAGCCAAGAGAAGTCCAACTGCGATCCTCACAAAGCAAAAATTGGGCGTAAAATGAAGGAAAAATATGAAGATTCGCTAACCCCAACATCTAGAAGCTCAACACCAGGGGCAGGCTACTACAACCACCCCATAGGTAAGCCCCTCCATTTGGGAAGGGAAGTAAGAGCCTTAACCAAGCCCGATTAGGGGCAAGGTTATTTCTTTTGCAAAAACTTGTAAACAAGACATTAATTTCCTTTCTTTGTTGAACATTTTCCTTTATTTGTCTTTGTTATTCTACATACAAGACTAGGTTGAAAAGCAATAAAAATAATAATAAAGATGATTGGTGAGTGAGGGTCATGCTTGACACCCTAGAACATTAGGCAAAGCTACCAAAATATTTTCCAGGGTTTTCCTAAACTAGTGGATGTAACACCCAATGAAGGTCCACCAATTGGTTGTGACTAACTGAAATCCTCTCAGATCTGTGGAAATTACATGTACTCAAGAAGTACACCTTTAGTCAACATGATGAAGCCTAAAAGGGACTCAAGACCTAGCAACAGCTAAGGAAGAAAGTTGTCTCCTACATGGAAAAGAAGCTGAGCAACTAAGGTAGACTTAACCTTGTCCTATCCTCAGAAACATTGCACAGGGAGATAAGAGCAAAGTAGGCTCGAAGCTTAGGCATATCATAATAGTCACTTGCCCAATGCAACGTGCGTGGCATCCTAGCATAAGTTCGAGAAGGTAGTGATGGGTAAGTGTACCAAAACAAGAGCAAAACAACTTAGAAAAGCGCACAAAAGAGGGGAAAGCACGAATGATCAGGTACGCTATCATAACATAAGTTCGAGAAGGCAGTGATGAGCGGATACTCAAAATGGAGTGAGACAACCGACAAATAAGTAGATGTGCCATCATAGCATAAGTCAGAGATGGCAATAATGGGTAGGCATCTACCAAAAAATAACCATAGTGGGGAACTCCAAAAGAAAAAAAAGAAGGAAAATATGGCAGCAAAGAATAAAAGCCAAAAACCACTAGGTAAGCTACAAGCGCATAGGGCCAACCACCGACGAGTGGCATTAGAGCTATAACAACACAGAGAGTCTGCTAAACCTCGAGTCTCACCCAACTCTTCCACCCATAGGCAAGGGATAGAATACCTTAGAAGCTGAAGGACTGAGTAAATAAGGGAGGTAATAATCGACTAAGGCTAGCATGAAGTCCCAAAACCTCTAAAGGTCAAGGCATGATAGAAGGGACCACACTCTCACCTTGGATAATACAAGGTTGTGATGCTAGATGTGTGAGAGGGAGGCTGTGACCATACACTCATCGATCAATAAAAAAAAAAAAAAAAAAAAGAATCCAAAACAAAAAAAATAGAAAATCCAAAAGTCCAAAAAAAAAATCAGAAAATCCAGAAACCCAAAAAAAAAAATTAAAAAACCAGAAAAACCTAAAAATAAATGATAAGTAGTGCCACCCACCTTACCTACAAGTGAAAACCTAGTAAGTAAGGAAACTAGAGTTGATTTGGCTAGTGATGCAATAATCGACTTACCAAGTTATGGAGTAAGGTTTCCTACCCAAGCGGGCCTTCACGGCTTGGGTGCGTTTTCTCCATAATGACATTGCCCCGCAGTGATCTTTAGAGCATCCATGGGTGGAACACAATCGATGTCTGTTGGGCTCCAATTTTTCATCTTTCAGCTGAGGCCAAGACCAATTCCCTCCACTGGGACCTCGGGAGATGTAGTAGAGGGTAAGAATGATTAGTTGGTATTGTGACCCTCTGTAATTGTTGTAATATTCTTTGTAACCTGGACAATTGTCTGATGTATGGATGTGGTGTTATTGTTTTGCTTGGCCATCATGTTCTCTTATTGTGATTGGCCGGATGGCCAAAGTATTATTTGACTAGAGTTTTTTCTCCTTTGTCTCTGAGTCTTTCGCGGTGGAGTTGGGGGAGAGATCAACTAGACTGGCCTTTCATCTCAACGTGGTAATGCCGCTGGGGGAGTACAGTTTGGCATGGAAGTATCTACGATCTGTTGACTTTACGCTGAATGGAAAAGTTTCAATGTCAGCTGGATCGTGATGGACATGTAAGAGTACAATGTGATACTCGACAGGGGTTGATTAACGCAGCAGTCTGCTTTGATTGATTGTGCTCGGAGAAGAGTTTATTTTGAGTCTCCTAATGATGGATCCTTCTTTGTGCAAGGTGGGTATTAGGGTGAGCCTAAGCTTGTCATTTCGGCTATGAAGGCTTATATGTCTTTGGTCATGGGTTGCGTGGGATACCTAGCTAGTATAGTTACCTCCACTTCTCTTGAGTTGGGTGTTCACAACATCTCTGTGGTGTGTGAATATCCCAATATTTTCCCTGATGAATTGCTTGGTATGCCACTCATAGGGAAGTAGAGCTCTCGATCAATTTGATCCCTAGGTTTGGTGCTGTGTCGAAGCGTCCCTATCGCCAACGGAGTTGCAAGAGCTTAAGACCTAGTTGCAAGAGTAGCTAGACAAGGAGTTTGTCAAGCCGAGTGTGTCTCCATGGAGAGTGCCTGTCTTGTTCGTCCGTAAGAAGGATGATTCACTCTGGCTATGTATAGATTATCAGATGCTGAACTAAATCATGGTGAAGAATAAGTATCCCCTGCCCCGCATTGATGACCTATTCAACTAGCTGCAGGTTGCCTCGATGTTTTCGAAGATTAATCTGAGATCAAGGTATCACCAGTTGAGGATACAGGACTCAGACATTCAGAAGATTGCTTTTCGTACACGGTACGGCCATTACCAGTTCATGGTTATGCCCTTCGGGTTGACTAATGCATCGACTGCATTTATGGATCTGGTGAATAGGATTTTTAGCTCTTTTCTAGACCAATTTGTTGTGCTTTTTGTTGATGACATGTTGGTCTAATCCTTTAATGTGGAGACTCACGCCTTGCAGCTGTGGGTGGTTTTGGATACTTTAAGGCATCATTAGTTGTACGCCAAATTCTCCAAGTGTGAGTTTTGACTGGGTGAAGTTATGTTCCTTAGCAATTTGATTTCTAGAAAAGGCATCAGAGTTGATCCTGCCAAGGTAGAGGCGGTGAGTAATTAGGAGTGACCCAGGATAGTGGTGGAGAACAAGAGTTTCTTAGGTCTGGTGGGCTATTGTAGGAGGTTTATCAGGGATTTCTCCTCTATAGCCAAGCCTCTGACAGAGTTGAATAGGAAGGGAGTCCCGTTCTATTGGGACCAAAATTGTGAGGCGAGTTTCCAGGAGTTGAAGTCTTGTCTAGTTTCTGCCTCTGTGTTGACTCTACCGTCTAGAAGTGGTCGCTTCACTATGTTTAGTGATGACAATGGTGTTGAGTTGGAGTGTGTTCTGATGCAGCATGACAATGTTATCGCATATGCTTCATGCCAGCTGAAGGATCATGAGAAGAACTACCCGACCCATGATCTGGAGATGGCTACCATAGTGTTCACTCTCAAGCTCTAGTGGCACTATCTGTATGTAGAGCAGTTTGAGGTTTTCACCGATCATTAGAGCTTGAAGTATATTTTCATGCAAAGGTAGCTTACTTTGAAGCAGCATCGGTGGGTGGAGTATCTGAAAGACTATGACTTCAGTTTGCCTACCACCCTAAGAAGGCCAACGTGGTCACCGATGTCCTAAGTTGGTGTACGCACGTGATGGCAAGCCTGATGGTCAAGGAGTAGACCATGTTGGAGGATCTTGTGAGCTACAAGCCGAAGCAGCAAGCTCGAGGAACAGTTTGTGCCTGGGTTGCCAACCTATTTGTTTGCCCTAAGCTAGTGGAGTTCATCGTCACCTGTTAGCAGTTGGATTTATTTGTTCAAGCTGTTTTTGGGAAGCTGGAGGCTGATGGAGAACCTCACTTCTTTATTTGGGGCATATGGAGAGCTGAGATATGATATGCACTTATACGTGCCCCAACATGAGGAGGCCAAGCAGAGATTGCTCAATGAAACGCATCGGTCTAAGTACACCATTCACTCCAGGAGTACAAAGATGTACCTAGACCTGAAGTAGAACTTTTGGTGGCTTGGCATGAAGAGGGATGTTGCTGACCATGTGGTGAGGTATACAACCTGCCAATTGGTCAAGGAAGAGCACCAAAGACCTGAAGAGACCTTGTAGTCGTTGGATATTCCTATGTGAAAGTGGGAGCACATCTCCATGGACTTCATGATTGGTTTGTCGTGAACTCATGGGAAAAACGACACCACGTGGGTGATCATGAATCGGTTAACGAAGTCTGCTCACTTCCTAGCCATTTGGGTGAATCTTTCGATGCACCATCTAGTGGAGCTGTACGTTTCAAAGGTGATTCAGGTGCATGGTGTTCCAGTGTCCATCATGTCGGATAGAGACACGAGGTTCACTTCAAGGTTCTGGAGAATTCTATAGGAGGCCTTTGGCACAGTGCTCAACTATAGCACAGCATTTCATCCTCAATCGAATGGTCAAACAGAGAGGACTATCCAAACACTGGAGGATATGCTCAGAGAATGTACTTAGGACTTCCAAGGGAGTTGGGAGGATCATCTGTTGTTGATTGAGTTTGCCTACATAATAGTTATCACTCGAGCATTGAGATGGTGCCATACAAAGCTTTGTATGGTAGGCCATGTAGATCGTTGATTTGCTGAAGCGAGGTGGGTGAGTGTCCGTTGATCGGTCCTGAGCTTGTGTAGCTATATATGGACAAGGTTGATTTGATCCGTAGTAGGTTGTTAGCTGCACAGAGTCAACAGAAGAGTTATGCCAACAGGAGGTGGAGACCGTTGGAGTTTCTGGTGGGAGACTATGTGTTCCTGAAGGTGTCGCTGACTAAAGGTGTCATGAGGTTCGAGAAGCATGGGAAGTTGAGTCCTCACTATATTGGTCCATACCAGATTACTTAGAGAATCGGTGAGGTTGCTTATCAACTAGATCTACCACCAGAGCTATCGTCTGTGCATGACGTGTTCCATGTCTCCATATTGAGGAAGTGTCTGCTAACGCATCTCATGTGATTCCAATTCAGCCAGAGGGGCTCTAAGAAGATCTATCCTTTGTGGAGGATGTCATCTAGATTGTTGACCGCAAAAAGCAAGTGTTGCGGAACAAGGTGATTCCATTGGTTTTGCTGCGATGGTAGCATCATGGAGACAAGGAGGCCACGTGCAAGTGCAAGAAAGCCATCCTAGCACAGTACTTATATCTTTTCGCCTACTAGTGATTTTGAGGGGAAATCTTCTTTTAAGGTGGTTAAGATGTAATACCCGTAAATTCATTTTGTAATTATTTACATTTTTAATGAATTTATTCCTAGGTGGGTGTTACTATTCTGAGGCCCATTTGTGTGATTTTGTGGTTTTGGGCTTCGATCTCGTGGGTCAACTTCTGTTTATGTGTTCCTATGCTTGTTCCCACGTGATTGGCACTGTGCGTGGTTGACACTATACATGTGGCACTGTGCTTGTGGACTGGTATGTGGGTTCATGTGTGGGACCATGTGTGGGTGGGCCGGTGGGTGGAAGTGGATGGTTGTGCATGTGTGGGGTTCGTGGTTGGCAGGTGGAGGCTAGTTGTAGTACATGCATGCTTACCTTCCTCTCTTGCGTTGCTATTAAAGCTAAGGCTCCCCATGTAGCAGCTTCACCCCTTCTTCTCTTCCACCGCACATTTCTTCCTTCTCTGAGCACTCCATCTCTTCCTGCCTCCTTCCACCTCCTCCACTCCCCCTCTCCCTCCTTCGCCATCACCTCCTTTCCCCTTCCTCAACCCCTTCCCACTCGTCCTACTCTCAGTCTCGCTCTCTCCCTCCCTCAATTCCTTTACTACTCTTCCTTCCTGTTTGGTGTGCCCAAAGTCGATGGTGGCGAGCAACAATGGTGTGGCGAGGTTCCTTAGAGGTCATGTGAGGCTTTGAAGGGCTTGTAGACTCGCCAGTGGTGCGGCAATTGGCTGGAGGATCGTCGAAGGTCGCATATAAGGTATGCACCTCACATCTTGTAGTAGAATGCATGAAATTGGTAGGATTGCATCAAATCTAGGTAAATTTACATTCCTAGAATTTATTGTGAATTTATGGTGATTTATGGTGGTTTTTATGGCCATTTATGACGGTGGTTGTGTTTTGGGTCCTTTTGACCCTTCTAGCTTTATGATTTTCATGCATGAGCTGTGGTACATGGATTTTGGTTTTGCTTGTATGGATTTGGAGTAGACTGGAGAGTCTACAACATATGTTTTATGTGGATTTTATAATGTTGTTTGGTAGGTTTTCCCCTCACTCCCGCTTAGGAGAAGAGCCAAACAATAGGTTTGTGCCGTTTTCTGGTTTCGCAAAAAACGACATACCAAACTATTTCGGTATGCCATTTTTTTATCAGTTTTAGGTCCTTTAGTTGTATTTCGATCAACCAAATTCCTTCGATCTACCGTTTCGACCATGAGTGTTGACCGTTGGCCTCCCATTTTGGTCGACTGAACCTGTTAAGTCTTCTGAATCAGGGATTTTCGGCCTACCGATCGGGAGTTCAATTTTCCATTTTGGGTCCCCTGGGGCCAATTCGGTCAATTGTCTCAGTTCGGTAGACCGAACCAAAGATTTTTTGGTCGATGGATCCTTTTTGGTCTACCAAATCAAGGCCCAAATGCTTTTGTAAAATGATTTCCAAAGATTTTCCAGATTGGTTTGCTTTGCCCATTTGAGATGGGATTGGGGGTCATTTGTGGTGATCTTACAGGACACCTGATGCACCGGTTTTGTGGAGATTTTAGAAAAGTTTTTCAAAGATATAAAATGGTTTGAAAATGGTTTTCAAAGAGATATGTTGGCTTGTTTTAAAAATGGTTTTTCCTGGTTTTCGGTGTGCGGACTGAGAGAACATAGGACTGTGTCGTCGCAACCAGGGAATGTGATAACATTCTATGATGGCCAGGCACGTATCCCTAGTTGAGGTCGAGGGTCGAGATACCTAAGATGGAGATTCATCGAATCTTGGAGATATGAGACTCCTTGACTGTCGTTTCGAGGCTAGAGTTGTGGTTTACGGTTGAGATGTCTTATAGCATGATGAGGAAGTATGATACTCTTGCTGTCACTATGAGCATTGAGGTTTGGGTGATGTTGAATGTAGAGGTATGACACTCCCTCCTGAGTACCATATGGAGGACACCGTGACGAGGTGTACCCTGTGGTGGCTAGTGCAAGTGGGACACGTACCCCATAGTTGGTAGCGTCTTGAGAGACAAGACTACCTTCCCAAGTAGGAGTTGGCTTTGTGAGGATTCTCCAGGTGGGAGAATCGTAGGACGGTGATTGCTCTTGCATAGGGTGGCTTCATCGTGGCAGTGCAATGCATCTTGATGGTTGCTTATGGCCAGAGTTGGTTACCTAGCGTTGGGCTTCTCAACTCACTGTGTGTGGTTTTGGCCATCGAAGGCCTTACTTGTGTTTTTGGACTGGTAGAGCCTGTGCTTGCTGGTTTGGCTAGTGTAGGTCATGTTTCTTGTGGTTTCGACCTATTGGGCCTGAGTTGTTAGTTTTGATGGATTTGAGGAAAATGATTGTGAGATGGTTTTAAAAGAAAAATTATTACAGTTTTGTTTTCCATCATTTTCGTAGGGTGTGTGTTAGGTGACTTTTGTCACTCACACTTGTTTCTCGTGGTTTTAGGTTGCAGGTGTAGGTGAGCAAGTGTGTCTAGCATAGTGCACATAGTCTGGAGTCTTGTAGCCACACATACAGGTTCCTAGTTGTTGATATGACTATTTGGCTTTTAATTTCATGTAATTTAATTTGTTTTAAATTATTGTGAAAATTGGAGGTGTCACAGTGAGACATTGACCCATAGAACTCATGAAACTGTGTGTGGCCCTAACAAATGTCTCTAGACTCATTACTAAAGAATTGATCTTTTTATCTTCAAGGCTTGGTGTTTGAAAAGTTGGATTGACTAATAAGGTCTAGGCTGATTGGGACTTACTTGATTCAGATTGGGCCCTATTTGATGTGATCCTTGGGTTCATGAAAAATTAGGATGGTTCCTCTATCCAGGATTGTAGGTGGGGGCATATGGATCATAATTTTGCTTTTGAAAGGCCACATTGGCTTGCTCAGGTTCATTAACTGTTGGGCTCATGAATGGACATTCTTCAACAAGATGATTAGATGTTTGGTATTTAGTACAAATAAGGTTCGATTGTGAAACTTGACTCACACGGGTACTATTTTGAAGCTCAAGGACTTCAATTCTACGTACCAAGGAAGCTATTTTTGCTTGATCAGTAATGGATGTTTCTACTACATGTTTGTCTCTAGAAGGTGTAGCAATATTACTAGTGGTTTCCCATTGAACTATTCTCTCAGCTATCTCTTCTAAAAATGCACAAGCCTCTTGTTCACTTTTTCCTATGAAATTCCCTTGGCACATAAACTCCAACAATGTTTTAGAAAAAAAAAATTAGCCTTTCATAAACAATTTGACACAGTCTCCAATTTTCGATTCCATGCGTGGGCAATGAGCTAAAAGATCTTTAAACATCTCTAGGTATTTCCAAAATGGTTCAGAATCTACTTGCTTGAATCCATTAATTTCTTTCCTAAGTTGTTGGGTCTTATGATGTGGAAAAATGTTTTTCAAGAAAACTTTCACAAAATCATTCCATGTGCTTATTGAATCAATGGGGAGGCTATATAACCATTTCTTTTCTCCATCCTTAAATGTAGATGATATGAATCTCAATTTAATTGCATCATCAGATAACTACTGTAACTTGATCATTGCACATACTTCCGCAAACTCCCTAACAAAAAGATAGGCATCTCCTTCTCCATTAAATTTTGGCAACATACTAATGTAGTGTTCTTTAATCCCAAAATTATTCCCATTAGGTGCAAGCATTCTAATCCATGAAGGTTGGGCTGTTCTAATGAGGTAGCATTTATCCTGAAGGGATTGTTGATTGATTATTCCATCCATATTTGTATCTTCAATATCAATTTTAAAGAACTGAAATGGGTTGGGCTCTAAACTAACCAAACGATGGGTATGGTCTCTAACCCAAACTAGCATGCACAAACTGACTCGACTTGATAGATTGACGAATCCTAAATTATATGAGAGTCTAGATAGATGAGAAGATGCCTAAATCTAAAGATAGATGAGGGACGAATGGACGCTAATCCTAATCTAAACACGCAAGGCACACAAAAGAAAAACCCTAACTCTAGGGTTGGCCTAAAAATCTAGACACCTCCTAACTGTAAAGTTAGCCTTCAAGATTATCAAACTCAAAAATCCCTAACCTAATTGGCCAGGTATGTGGAGGAATGTGGGAGGCCCCCCGTGCTTTGGCAATGGACCTAATTAGAGAACTACCTTCCTTTTATGGCGTAGTAGCCTTGTAAACCACTTGCCTAGAAACCAAAAAGGTAAGAAAGTTCTAAATTTGATTCTCTATTAAGCTTCCTTTCCTATTTGAAGTTGAAACCCTAGGGGCCAATGTCTAATTAATTTGAAATTAACCTCAAGGTCAATGCAATATGTGGTTGGTTGTTTGTGAGCCAAGGAAGGGTAATGAAATCCCCACCTTATCTTGAGTGGGTTTTTTCCCTTAGGTATCTTGAAACGATATGCAACAAACAATTATGCTCAAACAAGTTGTTTTTCCTACTAACTATATGCTCTAAAATACTAGAAATCAAGTAGGAGAACACATACCTTTTCCTCTAGTAATCTCAAAAAATAAATTGACAAGAAATAGAAATTATCCTCAACGCACTCTATATGATGTATGCTCTTAAAAACAGGTTTCTATCTTGTCATGAAAGATTTTTATTGGGTTCAAGTTTATGCTCGACTTTTAAATTAATGTTCGAAAAAAAATAGAAATCGAAGCAAAATATAAACCCTAGATCAGAATTCTAGAAAAATTAATAAAAAAATATTCGAATTAAAATATGAAAAGAAATCCCTTACTTGAGTACCTAAGAGGCGCCAGAAGTGATAATGGGCACTTGGTAGGCGCTTCTATTTCCTTTGATCTGAAAATTGTTTTTGTCTCATTCTCTTCTGGATCTCTGAAAATAAAGAAAACAAAGTAGATGTCACTCTCTTTTTTTAAATAAACAAAAAGAAAGAAATAAACAATAGTAAATCAATGTTAAAAAACTTTTCCCTGGCAATGGCACCAAAAACTTTATATGTATGTTTTAATTAACTACAAGTGCACAGCATACAAAGTAGCACGTCGACAAGTATGGATCGATCCCACAGAGAAAAGTATTTTAAAAGCAATGATTCATTATCAATTATTGAAGAAGGTTTGAGAGAGAAGATGATGGATTATATCTAAAGTTAATTAAAAGGAAGGAGTCACAAAGAGACTATCAATAATAAAAGTACATCTAGAGTTTCTATCCATTAGATCATAGTAGATTATGCAAATATCTAATTCATCTCATCTTTTGCAAAAGTTCTAATTATCAAAGATTATTATTAGACAAGAATAATGCATGAAGATGAAACACCTGCTATGCAATATCAAGATTTAACATGTCAATAACGAGAATAAATCATAAAGAAATATGATTCAATGATGATCTATCAAGATGCATGTTAGTATAATATACCAAGATAAAAAGATATATGAAACGTTTCTTATTTCTAAACAACAATCATTACGTATAAATCATGTGAATATGTGATTAACAATGATCTATCAAAATATAATTACAAAAATAGATAATAAGAAAGAGTCAATAATCATGAAACATAGAAAATGAGAAGAGATTAAATATTACAATCATATCCTAGATCTAACTTCAAAATCCCTAGATGTAAAAAGTGATTTAGCCTAGCATGATAATGAAAAACATCAAAATAAGAACTGAAGAAGGAGAAGTGCAAGACACAATTGAAATAAAAAATAAACTTATATTAATAAAACCTGAAATTACACCTGAAGATGCTTTCCAAGATCTACATAAGGAGTCCTTTTATAAACTTACAAGGTTAATCCCCGTTCGGAAACAAATCCACTATGCACTTACAATTTCTTAGATTTAGAAACAAATAAGGAAGAGGAATATTTCGAAAATCTTGGAGTATCAATGCTAATCTTTTCAAAATTTTGATTCCATTTTAGTTATCAACTATATCTTGATGATCTGATCATGCATCTGAAAATATTCTTTGGAGATTTGATTTTGCAATCTTCGTAAATCTTTTGAAGATCTCAATCTATTCTTCTAGAAGCAATCCCATTTTATGCATTTTTTCCTCCATTTATTCCAAACCTAAGTCTTTGCATACATTGCATAAAACACCCTTGAGAAGCATTATTTATATACAAAATAGATAAATATGAGACATGAAATATGTAACAATAATGTATTCATCACTACCTGCTTAAAGTGAGGTTCACATGTTGTGCGGCATCTCTTGGGTGACCTTTATCCCC
This sequence comes from Posidonia australis, assembly GCA_024699735.1. Taxonomy (NCBI): domain Eukaryota; kingdom Viridiplantae; phylum Streptophyta; class Magnoliopsida; order Alismatales; family Posidoniaceae; genus Posidonia; species Posidonia australis. Next base: position 27,094 of record JAMKQA010000469.1, read on the forward strand.
AGATGGTGTTGTTGTTGCTATTTTGGGTGTTTTCTTGGGTTGTTGTAGTGGGTTCGGTGAGGCGCTCTAGGACTCAGACGCTCCCAAGGTGTAATCTTTTGTGCCAAATAGAGGAGTTGTCGAGGCTATGTTTTTGTGGTATGTTTGAAAGGTTATTTAAAGGATTTTGAAACGGTTTTCCAAAGAGGTTTTGGAAAGAGAAATGCATAGATCTGCAAATGGTTTTGGAAAGAGAGTTTTTCGGTGTTTTCGAGTTGCAATGGACCAATATGCCAAAGGGTCATGTTGTCTGAACCAAGGGGTGTCGGCCACATTCTTGGGTGGTCTAGAACGTCGCCTAGGTTCAGGTCGGAGACCAAGAGGCTAAGGTGTGTTCGTTAGGTCCTTGAGGATTGACAATCTTAGATTGTCGTTCACAAGACCGAGACTGAGGTTGTTGGAACTAGGTACTTGTTGAGTTCGAGGGTATGACACTCAGTTTGTCCTGTGTGCTGAGACCCAAGGTACTGTCTGTACATAGAGGTATTGTAGTAGTGGACTTTGGAGGTATGCGACTCTTGCGTAGTTGGTTTTGATACCCTAGTCGTTATAGGTACCAAGACTTGTGGGTGTTGGCTGAGCCTAGGGGTGAGGAGCCTCCAAGGGTTCAGGCATTGAGTTAGAGCGTCGAGAGGGCGTATCCTGTGGTTTGTCCTAAGAAGGGACAGCTTGCCCAAGTGGGATGAGCAGCTTTTCCAAGTAAGATTAGCTTTTGAGGGTCCTGCAAGTAGCGGGACTACAAGACAGGCAAACTCCTCCACAGGGTAGTTGTCCGTGGAAATGCTAACACCGTGGTAGCTCCTCGATGGGCTACTTGTGGCCGATGTTGGCTACTTAACGCCGGACAATACGACACACTGTGTGTTTGTAGTTTTGTTGAGTCCTAGTTCAGAAAATTAGGATCTGGCCTAAAGGAGGTCATGGTGTTGCATCAGTGGGACATTGTGTTTTGGAGCAATGACTCTATGGTTTTGGACTAGAGGAGACGATGGTGCTGCACTAATGTGGTGTTGTGTGTTGGAGCAATGACTCCGTGACTTTGGTATTGTTGCTTGGGTCCAGAGGGGACTGTGTTGTGTAGAGCAAAGGCTTTGTATCTTGTGTTTTGTGACTGTTGTGGCTATTCTAAGTGTTATAAAGAGCGTTCAAACACCATTGGCTGTTTGATCTACGCAATGAGTGCATGAGTTCAGCCTGGATGGCTTTTGGACTTGATTTGGCAAGAATGGTCATTTCAAGTATACATTAAGGTTTTAAAAAAGCATGCATGTGGTTTTGAAAAAAGAAAGGAAAAGAATGACTTTAAAAGGCATGGTTTTGAGGTTTTGCTACCTGTCGGACAGTAGTGGATTGCTTGGGTTTGGTATTGCGGCATCTAGGTGTGATGCCTATGCTTGTTTACTTGTGGCGTAGTTATGCCTACATCCTCGATGTGGTGAATTGAATTGTTAGCTGGGGTGTGCGCTAGGTGATTGTTTTGAGTGGTCACTCACGTGTGCTTTGGTTTTGGTGTTTTTGGCAAATGCAAGATAGTTGTTGGTTGCTAATGCACATAGGAGGAGTCTCATTGCCATACATCAGAGATTCTAATGAGTTTGTAGTTTAGTTTATTTTAATTGTTTATTTCTACAGAGTGTACTTAGACCTAGCTATATAATTAGCATAATTGTAATTGAAATAAAAAGATAAAAATAAAAATGAAAATGTAGTTAGGTTTGAGTGGTAGTGACTTAGGAGTCATTACACTCAGAAGGCAAAGTCAAGACTAGAGATGTGACTAGACGTGCCTTTAACTCATTGAAGCTTTTTTCGCACTACCAATCCCATATGAACGGAATTTCCTTCCGAGTCAGTCTAGTTAGAGGCACTATAATTCTAGAGAAATTCTAGATAAACCTCCTATAATATCCTATCAAGTCCAAGAATATTCTGATTTCTATTTCATTTTTGGGCCTAGCCCAATTATTCACTACTTCCACTTTGGCCAGATCCACCTTAATGACTTATCCTAAAATGATATGGCCGAGAAATGTGACCTCTTCTAGTCAAAGCTCACATTTAGATAACTTTGAGTAAAGATGATGTTGTCTTAGCGTCTCCAATACAGTCCTCATATGCATTTGGTGAGTTCTATGTCAGGAGAGTACACTAGGACGTCATCAACAAATATTGTTACAAACTAATCCAAGTTGGGCCTGAATACTCTATTCATCAGGTCATAAAGTAGTCGATGCATTCATCAACCCGAATGTCATGACTAAGAATTTGTAATGGCCATATCAAGTCTAAAAGGTTGTCTTGTGCACATCTGATTCTCAAATCCGAAGCTGGTGATAACTTGACCTCAAGTCAATCTTCTAAAATACTGAAACCCCTTGCAATTGGTCAAACAAGTCATCTATCCTAGGCAATGGGTATTTGTTCTTCACATTGATCTGGTTCAACATCCGATTATCAACACATAGCCAGAGCGAACCATTCCTCTTCTTGATAAACAGTAGAGGTACACCCCAAGGTGATACACTTGGCCTAATAAATCCTTTGTCTAGTAGCTCTTGTAGTTGGTTCCTGATCTCCCTCAATTGAGCAAGTACCATTCTGTAAGGGGTCTTCAATATAAGGCTTGATCCTAGCACTAGATCAATGAGGAACTCTACTTCTTTGTGTGGCAGCATACTAGGTAACTCCTCTAGGAAAACATCAGGGTACTCTCAAACAATTGGTATATCTTGTACCCTTAGTGCAGACAAGGAGGATACTATCACACTGATCAAATATCCCACACTACCTCTATTAGAGAGTGGTAGGCCTTTATTGCCAAGATTACCTTATTCGGCTCTCTCGGTCTTACTCCTTGTATCATACACCATCCTTGGCCTAAATACTCCACCAATACTCTCTTTTTTGCATGGTCGATCATTGCTAAATGCTTTGTTAGCTAGCCCATTCCCAATATTACAACATACTCCTGCATATTCATTATTATCAGACTAGCATTGAAGTCCTTGTCTCCCAACTTAACATTGACTGACCACAAATACCTCTATGCTAGGCTGTGTTACCCCAATGGAATTACCACATTAAGGTGAAAGGCCAACCTAACTGGCTTGTCTCTAATCTCAACCACAAACGACTCAGAGATAAAAGAGAATGAACTCCCTGAGTCGAACAAAACCTTGGTCATTTGATCAGCCACCAAAAAGGAACCTAAGAATAACACACATCATAACCACAAACCATAATTATTATTGAGAATGGTACTGGATACATAACTACATAGGGAATGAAAGATCCATAATACATGACTCATCACTGCTCCTTACCCTCTATAATGTCTTTAGGGACTGGCATCAGGAGCAAGTATTGCAAACACTCGTCCCTTAGTTGGTTGACGAGGTGTGTCCCCAGCTGGCTTTGGAGGATCAAGACAACTCCACTGAATATGCCTGGTCTTCCCATAGTTATAGCACACCACACAATTTGAGTTCCGCTGTTGACGAGTACACTATGACGCTATGTGCCCCATCTGTCCACAGATGGACCAAGTCTTCCACCCCACCAGCTACTATTCAAATCAGTTTGACTATATTCAATGTTGTCCTTCCCAGCAAAGCTACATCCTTCCTCAACAACTGAATTAGAGCATTCCTTCCTTTTCATTCAAGAGCTCCCAAAGCTCGGCATCCTAGAAGTAGAAGGTCGTGGAGCGAACATCTTTCCCTTTCCCTTGGGCTAGCTTTCCAAGAACAGCCTGTGTTAATCCTCGTATAGAGCAACCAGGTCCACAAAGGTTTGGCATCGGTAGCCTACGACCGTTGACCTAATTCTTGTGTACGATTCTTCCATTAATCTCTTGGCTCTACATTGCTCTGTATCAAATGTTTACACAAACTACTCCAACTGAGTGAAGGTCGCCTCATACTATGCCACCGTCATGCTACCCTGCTTCAGGTTCTAGAGTTCTCTATCCAATCTATCCCTCTCATGCTTTGGGAAATACTTGTCATAGAAGACGTCCTAGAAATCTTCCTAAGAGATCATCAGCAAAGCAGAGTTTGGGAACTTCATGCAGCACATGGCTCTCCACCACTAGTCAGCGTTGCCCTTGAATTGGAAGATTGCCAACCAAACCCACTTCTCCTCAAGGCACTCCATACCCTCCAAAATATTCTCCACCTTTAGCAACCAAGTCTCACACTCTTTCAACTTGCCTCGACCATCGAAAGTCGATGCACTCAATCAGCGAAACTGATTGAGCCACGGATTTCCCTTGGTCCCATCCATGTTGCCTCTACCGAGGGACTAAATGATCCCCCACATCATATTGCTCAAATCCTACTGCATTTCTCTCCATCCACTATCCTATTCCACACTAGAGCTTGATGCAGGAGTCTTACATCTGCCTCTGCCTCTAAGCGGCATCTTGCTACTACCAAGAAACGCACAACAAATCAGGTGCAAGTACTTCACACTGTGCAATCCTTATGAAGCCACTAAACCGGCTACCCTAAGTTAGTGCACTTAGTGTAACCTAGGCTCTGATACTACTTTGTAATGCCCCCCTTGCGTTACATACTAGTATCAATACTACCCATGCATTACTTCTAAATAAATAACTATGAAAACTAAAATTAACAATAAATTTTAAAAATTTACTACTACCCAAAATCATGGTGTACAACTATGTGGCTCCAAATTGTGTGCATCAAGATTGGACTACACCCCTTTATATGCACTTAGAAATAAAAATACAAAGAAAATACATGTGCCTACCATCAAATCGAGACAAAAAAACACTAGAAAACTAGAAAAGGCATATAGAATCAAGCTAAACACCAAAACCATAAAATCCAAGTGTAAATATCTGAAAATCCACTTTGCAAATCATGCCTTTTCAAATCATAGCCATCATTTTCTTCAAAATCTTTTGCATAATTGAAAACCACTTTCATTCATTCCAAGAAGCCAAACCATGGCTAGAAACGAACTCAAAACAACACACATAGCGTGAAAACCCATCGAACCACCCATGGCCATGGGCGACCGATCAACCACAAGTAGTTGGTGAGGCTCCAACCCTAACCTTACTACACTACCACAGTGAACTACCCCGTGTAGGATTCCTTCTGCCCTCACTACAACCTCAATTTATCGTCATATTACACAACATGGGGTGCGTTCTCTCGACGCCCATGGGTGCCCGACCACCTGAGTGTTCGAACCCTAGACCCAACCAACATCGGTACTAAAGGTAATCTAGGTCTCCCATACCCCAAGCCCTATAGACCACAATCACAGTCACAAGGCTCCATCCTTGGACAAAACTAGGCAACCACAACCTTAGGCGTATACTCGACTTCTCAGAGGTATCAACACACCTACTCCGTCAATATGATCTTTAGGCTATGTGGCTTCTACCAAAACCTCAAAAACTATTTTCAAAATATATGCATTCTCTTTTTGAAACCATTTTGCAAAACATTTTCATCACATAAATCAATTTCCTTTTTCAAAACTCTTCTTTTATCTCAAAATCACATCAAAACATTCTGACCAGGCTCAGGTCGGGCTGGTCAGACGCACCAAGGACATCCACTAGCGAGTCGTGCTTAGTGGTCTCACTACTAGATCGCACCCTCAATTTACACTAGTAAGATCTGCTTACCATTCACACTTGATCCTCAAAAACTGATAGTAAACCAGAAAACAGAGATTGCGAGAAATCGTCTTTTTTGAGAACTCAAAGCATTCTCAACACATCTCACTAAAAATTACACAAAATATATCATCACAAAGAACTCAAAGAAATCCACATTTGAAACAAAAATCACGAGAATCCATTAGCCATAGCTTGAGTTATAAAAATCCAAAGCCAAAAGACCCATATGAGGTCACTATGCATCACATACGAAAATCAAGGAAGAAATTGCAAAAAAACTATCCATAAATTCAAAAGATCTCTATCATACATTGCAAGCAAGCTAATTGACACATTTATGATCCATTTGTACATAATTAACCAGAAGAATACTAAGAAAAAGAGGTGGTAGGACACGTACAGTAAAGTCCTCAAAAAACCCCTTCTTCCTCCAACGAGCCTACTCCTTCTCCAACGACCAACTCTTCCTTCTTCTCTCAGTCTCAAACTCTCCCTCTCAATCTCTCTCTTCCCTCCTCTCTTTCTCTGGTTTCTCTCTCTACTCTTCTGCCTTCGACATCAGGGCTCAGGCTCTTCTTCTTCTTTTTTGAGCTCCCATGTCTGGTAGCCACTCGAAGACATGGCTAGCACAGTCAACAAGGTATAGTGTCTAACATTGTGATAGCAGCGTTAGTGGCATTTATTGTGTTCTTTCTAACAATGGTGGCATTCACTGTATTCTAACCTGTGCGCTCACAACTTGCTCTAGTAGTACTCGCCTAGGGCTCGCACCAATAACACTCACCAGGAGATTGCTTTAATTGTGCCTACCTGAAATACTCATCTACTACATGCATCTGACCCATACAAGCCCAGATATTACAGCCACACATACTCAAACATACTCATAACATTTTAATTAACTTACAATAACATGGGCACACATATAGAAAGCTTAGTCATAGTTCTACACCGTGTGGGATACATATCGAGCTGCAGGAAATCCATAAAAGCATATCGTCCTCCTACCAAAGTGCGACTATGTCGTATCACAAGACATGATGCCTGAATGTGATAGACATACAATTTGGAAAACATTATGCAAGCAACTACTTATCGAATACCATGATTTTATTATACATCAATTAACAATTAATTAGACAATTTAGCAACTACTTATGGAAGACATGATTTTATTATACATTGGTTAGCAACTACTTATTGATGACAAATAATTTAGAAAACAATCAAGTAGCAACTACTTATATTGTAGTTTGGAGCATATGTGTCCAACTCAATTTTTTATCCTACAGTTTGGAGCATATGTTGGTTTTCAATTACATTCTATCCATGCTTAACATGCATATGTAAGAAAATAAGGAGTTTTTCCCTAAGATTCTGTTGAATGGCTTAAAGGATCTATTTTGTTGTTGATTGCTTCCTCCCCTAAATGATTTGACATTTACAATAAGGTGTTTTTCCATAAGATTTAAACTTCTAACACTCATGTGTGGGATTTTCCTTTTAAAACTGGTGTTGTTGATGGTAGGCAATGGATGGCATATGCTTCCACCAGTTATGGTTTAAGAAGATAGAGGGAAATAGCAATTGAGGCATTATAGTTGCTGATTTGGGTGGCTGGTGACTTTTGTTCCATTTTGTTTTCAGCATACAATGGAGTGTGAGAAGTAGATCTAGGAGAGAAAGGATAGGAGAGAGGGAATCCAAGAGAAAGGGGGATCAATCTCAAAATTACATGCATTTGAAAATTACAAACAGAAATAATAAATGCAAATGAAGGTAGATTGGAGAGAAAGGAATGGAGAGAGGGAACCAAATAGATAGGGAACGAAATAGAAAGGTGACCAAAGAGGATTGCGCATAATCCAAGAAAACTTGTGCATATAGAGCTAGATCAGTTAGAGAAAGGGGAGGAGAGAGAGAACCAGGGGGAGGTGAACTAAATCTACTACCTTGGAGTTGATCCAGGTGGTGGTGGTGATGTGGTTGAGCTTGGACGACAATAGCAAGAAGCTCGAGAGACAACACGTTGGGAAGCAGTGGCGATGATGGAGGAAGAAGTAGGGTTTATCGTCATAGCAAGACGTCTAGTCAAGGGCAAAATCATTTGGACGTTCGTTGGGCAGCTATGAGGAACTTTCAGTGCAAATGCAGCTCCGAGGGCTCTCAGGGGAGCTACTATTGTTGAAACTCTCTCCAAAACTGCTACAGTATCAACTCTCCTTATATGGGCGTAGTTCGACTCTGCTAAACAAATGCTACCATTGTTAAAAAAAAGAAATCATGCCATTTTCATTTTCAACTCTGATGAGGACCTTTCTTCTCAAAGTATTTAATTGACTTTTGTTTAGACCAAATTTAAACCAAATACAAGCTTCTAAGGAAGCTGATGATGATAATGAAGCGGAAGAAATGTATAAAGGTGCGGGATTATCTTAAGAATAAAAAAAAGCGATAGCTAATCAGATACAGATCAATATTACTAATTTTATGTGATTTCGTTGATTATGTAGTTTCATTAATTTTATTATCATTGTAAAACTAAGGAAATTTATGTTTATTTAGATCAATTAAAACTACTTTCCTTCTATTTATATTGGTAAACATAAACACATAATTTTTATTTTCTAATCGTATCTAATAACAAACACAAATATTAGAAATTGGTCAATAGATTCTATTAATTTTTATTTCCTTTAATTTCTTTTTAACTGATATTTTCTATTTTCTTTTGTTTTCGAGGCAATGAACGTCTACTGTTCGTAGGTTTCCATCTCAAAAGATGAGTAATGAACCACGTTGAAGTGAGAGTCTGTCGATCACGTGTGCCTTATCCCTTACCTGTGCCATGTGAATGGGGTCCCCCTGTACATTACTAGCCCATCACTAGCTTCAATGCTTTCCAATTGTTTCACGTTGATCATATCATGATCAGAGAGCACTAGAACATCTGGGGAAGCTTGGGAGCCGCAAAAGAGAGACCCATTCAGCAAACTACTGCCATATATTTGCCAATGCTCTTGAAATTCCTGCCCGTTTGAATGCATGAGCAAGAATCGATGGATGGATGGGATATTCAGTGTTCCGGAAGTTCCTGATTGATAACAGTGTTGTTTCAGTTTTTTTAACGATCCTGTCTGTACCCGCTAGCAGGGATGCACATGACTTGGTTCAAACCAATAAGTTGAACCGAATCAAATTATTTTTTACGATGTTGTTCGATGTTTTAGTAACTTGTGGTTCGATTCATAAGGTGTCTAAACTGATGGGTATCGCTTTGTTCATGGTTTGGTAGACGGTTCAGCCGAACCAAAACATTACTGATATAAGTTGATATGTGTATACACACCTGATAATATCAACCATTAGATCTCAATTGTTTTTATCCTAACCTGATAATAATCACTTGTTCCTTAACTGCTCCTTTGCCAGGAGAGTCTGGAGTTTCTTTTTAGCTTCTCTTTTATTTCCTAGCTATGTTACTGTGACAGATTTGGTGCTTTCTGTCCCTAACCTTAAATGTTATCTGCCTTATTCTGACTGGATAATTTTGGTTCAAGCCATCTTCTAGCTGATATGGAAAGAGAGAAATCAAAGGATCTTCAGAAATTCTTGTAGCAATGATTATGACGTTTTTTGTGAGATAATCTTATTTTTCAATCTCTGGACTGATAACTTTGTGGCAGGTTTTGATAAAGAGGAGACGAGAGCCTTCTCCTCTGCTGTTGTTGCTGCCCAGCCATCTGCTGCATACTCCCTCCCTCTTCCCTCCCCCTTCCACATGCCCTTTGGAGTCGATTCTCTGCCCCCTGCTGACTCCGGCAGTGGCTCTGCGCCACCCGAGGCCCTTTGAGGTCTTCTTTCAGGCAACTTTGTCTGCTGGTGG